>VZRZ01002776.1:190504-210746 GCA_013398175.1 Climacteris rufus | reverse complement strand
AAAAAAAAAAAAAAAGCCATAACAGAGCATCCATGTTGAAAGAAATCTAGGAACTACATCCCACTGTGTGCAGCGCTCTGGGCCAGGGCAGGTACAGTGGTTACAGGAACACAATCCATGTCAGGCATGGGGAGACAACCTAGGCAGAGTTACACCCTGAAAACACAGGCAACGCAAAAGATGCCCCAACTGGAATATTTTCACAACTGCTACCACATCCAGCCCCTGCACACTCCACTTTATCTCCCTGCACAGCCTCAGTCAGGGTTTTTAAACATGCAGCTGCTTGTAATCTGTTGTGGGGGAGCTTCCCTTCCCCATTGGAAGAGTTTGGTTTGTGTTCTCCACAAGCCTGAAATTTGTCGAGTTAATGTATTGTTATTTTGGAGGAAGGATTTGTGGTGCGGGGGAAAAGGGAACTTCCTCCCACACCCCCCCTCCCAAAAAAAAAAAAAAAAAAAAAAAGAAAAACAAACATCTGGGGAAATTTGCTAGAGAAATGATGCGAAGAAATATGGAGTAACCTGCAAACTCACGAGGAAGAACAAACACAGAGATCCAAAAAAAGCGAGGGAGATGCTACAAACGAAGCTAAACCACTAAGCAAACACAGCGAGCTGGGTACACGGGAACAACACAGACACCGCTCCATAAGCCAGCGCAGAGCCCACACTCCCAGGCAAACCCACAATGCACTCGCCACGCATCGCTACAAACCCGCAAGCAAACAGAGAAACAAAGACAGCGAGAGCCGCGCCGGGATGCGAAGGCAGCGGCGGGCAGGGCAGGCAGCGGCAGCGTTCATGCACATGGGCCCGGGCAGACGCGAGCGGACGCAGAGGCAGCAGCATTACCCTGAGCTCAGCTCCTTCTCTCCCGCAATAGGCACCGCGCACCATACGGCTCTATTCCCTCTGGCATTGCGAGGGCTCCCCTGCCACTGAGCTCAGCCCATAAACCACTCCCAAACCCCAGCAGAGGCTTCTGTTTTTTGTTCGGGCCAATGAGAAAAGTATAGCTCACTCTTCCTTCCTCCCAGGAGCAGCGCCGGCTGGTTGAAATCCCTGAGCCTGAAACCGAATACCACAGACCCATGAGCCAACTGCAAGTGCCAGCGCGGGGAAAGGCGCGGGCCTCGCTCCCCATCCCCGGGCGGCAGGGACGCTCCGGGTGTCGGGGGAGAGCGGCCCCCGGCAGCATCCCGGCCCGGCGGGGCCCCTCCTGCCGGGCCTGCGAGCGGGGCTGGCAGGATCCTGCAGGAACAATAGCTACCTCGGGGCGCCTCGGCCCGCACCGACAGCGCTCCCACACTGGGGCCCTGCAACTGGAAGCCACAAATTACGCCGCAAGACAAAAGAAACCATTGTCACCCGGCAGGCACCGGCCCGGCTGCCGCCCCCCCCCCCGCCTCACCGGGGAGCGACCGGCCCCGCCGCCGCAGGGAGGGCCTGGCTGCCCCTCGGGGATGCGCCCCGGCTGCTCCCGCGGGGAGGAACCCCGGCTTCTCCTCAGGGAGGGCCCCGGCTTCTCTAGGGATGAACCCCGGCATCTCCTCAGCGAGGGCCCCGGCTTCTCTAGGGATGAGCCCCGGCTTCTCCGGGGGGATGAGCCCCGGCATCTCCTCAGGGAGGGCCCCGGCTTCTCTAGGGATGAGCCCTGGCTGCTCCCGCGGGGATGAACCCCGGCATCTCCTCAGGGAGGGCCCGGCTTCTCTAGGGATGAACCCCGTCTTCTCCGGGGGGCTGAGCCCCGGCATCTCCTCAGGGAGGGCCCCGGCTTCTCTAGGGATGAACCCCGTCTTCTCCGGGGGGATGAGCCCTGGCATCTCCTCAGGGAGGGCCCGGCTTATCTAGGGATGAGCCCTGGCTGCTCCCGCGGGGATGAACCCCGGCTTTTCCTCAGGGATGAGCCCGGCTCCCCGCTCTCGGAGGGCCCCCCAGCACCCACCCGTGGCCGCCGGGCCGGCTCTGCCCGCGGAAGGCCGCTCAGGGCGCCGGCCGGAGTGGGACTGTGCCCATGCCCTGCCCGGACCAACCTTCGGCCCGACCCCGTCCTGGGGAGCGGTGCCCAGCGCTCCCAGCCCGGAGGAAAACGAACCAAATCGTCGCAGCCGTGGTCACCACACCCCGTGCGCGCACCGGGCACTTCAAACGCACATGAAAGGCCCAGCTCCTGCCCCGAGGGGGTTACGAGCCGGGCCGGTCACGCACAGAAACAACACCCGAGATAAGGGAAGCCAATTTTCTGCCATGCACCGCAGAGTTTGCGAAGTGACTGCAAATCACCCTCTCAGTCCACAATGGAACGCAGCGAGCGACAACGCTTCCCTCGTCCCACCCTTGCCCGGCCCCGGCCCAGGTGGAGCAGCAGGAGGGCGCGGGGAGGCTCCCACCCGAGCGTGGCCCTGCCACCGGTGGGGACCACACAGTGACCCTGACTGACCTGCGAGCCGCCACGCTGTGGCACCGACAGCCCACGGAGATGTTCAGCAACGCCGTGCCCAGCTACCCTCCATCCCAGGCTGCCGCAGACCTCCTCGCTGCCATGTGTGTTAGCCAGAGCTGGAAGGTTACCTCTGCACTTTTCTCTGAACTTTAAGAATGAAGAGACCTCCTTTTTGGCTTTTTGACTAGAATCTTAAATTTCCGAGGAGGCCATCACAATGAACTGAACCAAGCTGCCAACTCACTGCGAGCCAGGCCTGTCTGCCCCTGGAACAGCATTTTGGTGTCTGTGAGAGCAGAGCTCATTTCTCCATCCTGTGACACGGCTGTTCAGCTCCAGGGTCACCACAAACTGTTTGAAACACTGGTGCTTATTTGAGTTACACATGTGATGCTGCAAGTCATCCACACTCTACTGAAAGGAGGATTTGATACTATTGGAAAGACATGAAGACATCCCTTTTTATTTACTTTGCTAGCTTGGTCTTAATGAGAACTCGAACTTATTGGTCTCATTTTTTGTAGCTGAAGGGTACTTTTGTGTCAACAGCAATTCACAAATGGCATACAAAGTGCATGCAAGTCTCTCACATGCATAAACCAGCGCCAGGTTGCGTTGTGGGACCTGCCAGCTCCCTAGATTCCCCTTCTCCGGAGGCACACCCTCAGCTCCTGATTAGGCCACAGCTCAGCAGAGCATTTTAGCATCTGTTTAAATCCATCCCTGCTTAGTAAAGGAATGAATAGAAAGGAATGGATGGCTGAACAATAGCCTGGGAGAGGGACAATAGGGCTGAGGACATGCTAACAGAGCAGCATCCTTTTGTGAACAGGTAGATGTTTCACACAAGATACCCCACCCTTAACTGAAGGCAGCAGCAATATAGAGACCTATTACAGCAGTGCTTAGATATTTCAAATAATATGAAGAAATTTGAAGGTTAAAAGGGTGTTGCAGTGACTAAAGCTTTCGTTTTCATTTGTTCCACAAACATTATCAAGTTCTTAGAAGTACCTGTTACTGTTTCTACAGCCATCATGTCCTGAACAATAGTTATTTCACTGCCACTGCATTGCAAATAATCTTCCAAGGCTACAAATACAAAACCTAATACAGAGGATAATTATTTCAGCAGGGCTATCTCTTTTGATAAATGAGAAATCCAATTAGTACTTCCTTTTTTTTTTAGGTTGGCTCAGTTGTGTCCAGATTGCTTCAGTCTTGGGTGAATTTAAACAGGAAACTTAATCCGAGCTTGTTTTCAGCTACCTGAAAGTGGTTATGGTGATGCAACAAGCTTCTGCCTTTAAAAGCTGATGTTATAACAGCACTGCCTTTCCTTGCTGCCCTGGCTCCCGGTTACACAGCATGTTCCAACTCTCACCCAAGGCTTTTCTCAGGAACTCGCGCCCCGGGACGTGAAAGAGGGCACAGAAACTATTTCCCCGCTTCACTCCGTCCTCTAAGGCTCCTGTGAGGTAAGCAGTCATTTACCTACAGGCAGCAAAACAAGTCCATCAGGCAGGATTTTCGGTGCAGAGCGAGCGGTGCAAGGCCAAGCGGGAGGCAGGCGCTGTCAGCGCTCGGGCAGCGGCGGCAGATGGAGCGTTCTGGGAGCGCGCTGCCCGCGCCGGCCGGGAGCCAAGACACACATTTGTGGCTGCTGCTGCTGCCATCTGTGTGTGCGAGGCTGCGGCGCTCGCTGCAGGCTTTGTGTTTGGGGGGAACGCGGCAATGGGGGGGATGGCAGGGCTAAGAACGAGAATGGGATGAGACAATCCCATGTCTGAGCAACGACGGTCATCAATAAAGCATCTGAATATCCATGATGTGCATGAATGAACGGGCAGCGTGAAACAAGGGACAGCAGTGGCTTTTAGCTCCACAACTGAACATGATCTCCTTAGTAAGGGCTTTATATACCCCCTGTGTACTCACAGCAATAGCTGGGACCAGCATCTCTACAGCAAAGGGTCCATCTGAATTCCCAAAGATGGAGAAAGCCAATCTTTTGAGGAGTTCCTCTTTAAACCGGGCAAGTTCATGGAAGAGAAATCTCCTGAGAGTCACTAAGCACACAGAAACCACTTCCACCTCAGGACAGCCCCTGCCTGGACTGCAGACAGTCCAAGCTCAGAAGACACTTTTAGGGGCAGCATCATTTTATGCTCACATTGTTCTTACACTCCTCCCAGGGCATCAGTGCCAGCACCCAACAGCAGATGGGTGACTGAGAGCCACAGATCTTTGTCCTGATCTGGTACAGCTTCTCTTGTGCTCACAGCCTGTCACTGTTTGTTACTGGTTTTATCTTTGTGGCTTCTTCAAAGTGATGAGAGGTTTGTGCCAACAGTGCTGTAAATCATCTTTCTCTAGTCTTTCTGTGAGATGACACTCACTAGCAACATCCTCATCACTCCAGCTGCATCCCCCTTGCCTTTAACACTCATGCCTGGTAACTCCTTTTCCCAACATCAAACTCTATTGTCACATTTCAAGAGCTCACAGTCTTTCAGTGTTTAGCTTCCCTGTACCTATCACATCTACTAGTTTATCAAGCTGTCAACCTCCACCTTCCCTTTGCCAGTGACAGCAACCTCAATGGCTCTATGTCTGCTTCTTCATCAGGCATCTCCTGCCTTTCTACCAGACCACCCTCCACAAATGGGAAAAACTCCATGTCAAAATCTGTTGAATTGCTACGTCTCTAAAATCCCTTTGAAACCTACCATCTGGCATTTTGTGATGCAAGTAGTGAACTGCAAGCATATACTCTGCTTTTTCTGCTAAATTCTGTTAGTCATGTTGCTACCTTATCCTTCAAACCATCTCTGCCTTGCTCTGTTTACTTGCTACATCTTTTTCAGCATCTGGAGTATGCCTGCTCTAGGAAAGGAATAATTTTCTTTCCTTCTTACCTTGCATCATCCACGAATCCTTAGGCCCTGAATCATGATTCAGTTTCTCAGCTCCAGCAGATTATAAATAATGTTACTTAGCTGTCTAACCACTTGGGAAGCCAGTGCTGCTCTGCCACTGGTTTATTGTGTGACCTCAGGTAAGTAACTTAGGACATTTCCAAATGCATATGTGAATGGGGCACTCCAATCCACATCCAGTTACCCTAACAAGCAGTTTGATCCTTTCAAAATGTAGGAGTCTCTTTAGCTTCCACTGAAATCAGTGGTGCTGAGCATATTCCCATGATGCCTGTCACAGAGTCTCTTCTGTTATGGAGACCTTAACCTTCCAAAATGTTTATTTTTACAGAACAAGAGTAAATGCTGCATATCACTTCCTGACTGCACACTCCTTTGCATCTGTTAATACCAAGCTATTTTACAGTTTGGAAGGAGTTCTGAGTGATTTGCAGAACAGCAGAGGTCAGTTCAACAGCAGAGCCTGGGCTGTTGCCAGCATTCAGTCTGGCCAATAAAACAGAAATCCCAGTGAAGGGTTTCCAGGATTACCTGGTGTCCATCAGCCTTTCAGGTCATTACATCATTAAAGGAACCCCTATCTCAGCCATACTCATTCCCATGAAACTTGCAGTGCACATTTTGAGGCCCCCAAATTGTTCCTCTTTCCAATCATCACAATAAAAGTTTCAAGGAAGACAAACAGAAGAAACAGTGAGGTGAGCCTATGCTTGCCCAAAAACTGGAGCTGAGATAGGCAGAATCAGGACAAACTGCTCTTGTGTTCAGTCTCAAACCTGCCCTGAGCACCTTTGAAACAAAACACAGCCCATACAGTCAGTCCAATATTTGACCTTGCTCTTGAAAAAGTGAACAGAAATGTAAACTGGCAGGAAGGGCAGTGACAGAGTTTCTGGGAAGTCACACACACCTATTAAAAATGGACTTCAAGCTCATTTCACAGAACATTTCTCAGCTAATAACTTCTGTCATTAGCAGTTTAGAACCTGGCGAGCATCTGAGCCCAGCCTACAGCAGGACTCTGACTATACTGTGTGACTTATCTGTGTGATAGGAAGTGATTTCTTTGGGCAGCACTTTTGGAGAATTTACTACATAAGGGCAGTCTGCCATTTTCAAAATAAAATTGCTCAAAACTGAAAAACAAAAATTTCACTTTTCAAAGAAATTTGATTAAAGACTATTCAGGAAAGTGTAAAACGACTTAAGCCTGTCAAGAGCAGAGCTTTTTAAAATCTTCTTTTTTTAAAGACTTACTTTTTCACTTTGGGGTATTTCATCTCTGAAATAGCATTGGTTGCATCCGTCTGTCTCTCCTTCAAATGCTGTGGCCACATATTGTCCACCCAGTCGACCAAGTCCACCTGAAACCCCAGCAAAATCAACTGTTAGTTCCTGAACACTTGGTAAGACTTATCCTTGTTGGCTAAAACTCCTCCAGTGACAGCAGATGCTCACAGACAGGCAGAACCTTGCTGTTCAGCAAAAATGCTGTGCACCCAACTGGAAGGTGCAGCATTTTATCACCACAACTCAGCCCTTTGGAGCCCAGAGTAAGGGGAATTTTACAGTCAATTTACCTGGGTGCAAATTCTGTCTTGTGGGCACCTGTGAGCACCCTCTCTCATATTCTGTCTGTGGCATTTTTGTAGCCAACAGCCTAGAAATTGCATTTATGAACATTAAAATGCAAACATAAAAAGAGACTATAGTATTCCAATACCTTACAATCCAAGTAAGACATAGGACCAATTCCATGAATATCACAACTGAATGTGAAAACAAAACCTGGTTACTGCCCTGATTCTGAAATAATTCCCACATCCTGATATTGCAACCCAGAGCTTACACAACATGGAACCTGAATCAGGTATTTCTGCCTCATGTGGGCTGAAAGCTCTGTAGAATCCAAGGGAACCACTCATACAAACACGAGAGCTGATTTTATGTAATGGACTTCCCCAACACCCTCTCTTTTACTCTCATGGGAATGCAAATCTTCTTTCAGTGGGATCTAAATATTCCTGGGTTTACAAACCACTGTGCACTCAGGCCATTTTAAACAGCTATGAAATAATCATTTACACGTGATAACAAGTACTTAACTGCATTTTTCATTTCTAAGCACCCAGGAAATTTGCACAGATGTTTTAAAAGCTCACTGAGCATCATGTGCTTGGGAAAACCAGGATCGATTGAACACCAGAAACTCCCCAGAGCACCTTCAAATTGCCTGCAAAGTGTCTGAATGACAGCAAAAATCTGAATGAACTTCTAAATATGTGTTTAATATTCAATTTGTGTGTAACAGAACACAAAAGTCTAGTTAAGAATTACTTCTACAAATCAGCAATTAGAGCTGCCATCTATTTTTGACCTGTTCAGGCAGAAGTGTGAGGTTTATATTGTCTTCTTAGGCAAGAGATGTCCCCAGCGAAGAAACTGCTGCTGTAACTAAGAAAAGGACTTAGAAATCAGGCAAAAAGTGTCTGAAAACAAACCATCGTAGAGCTGTAGTTTCACACCCGGCCACATGCTAGCACAGCACACATGGCTACATTTCAGTGATAAATGAAATCATCTTTACTAATAAGGTCACAGTTTCACTGCCAGTGACTCCATTGGGAAGAAAATCACAAAATCTCTCTACCTTTAAAAAGTATGTACAAATCTCCCCCCTTCCTCTACTGCCAATTCCGACATAGCAGTGATTATGCTGATTTAATGATGTATACATTTCTACATTTAACAATTGTGTTTTCAACTTTTTGGCTTTGGAACCGCCTGAACATTTTTTAGTTAAAAGGAGGGTTCATATATAATGAATCCAAGCCTCCTGATAGTTTAAACTTCCTTAGAGGAGGAAAAATACTAGATAGGTATTTAATTTCGGATGAAATTCTCCCTAAACATCTTGAGAAGAACTGTGTATCTGTGCAAATTGCATGATTAACAGCTCATCAGGTACCTAATTCCTGTAAATTAAGTTCCACTGTCAAGGAGAACAGCTTTCTACTTGGCTAAAAATGAGATCCTGACACTAAACAGGCAGGAGTTCCAGGCACTTCCCATCACCTTGTTTAAACTCCCTGGTTTATTTCTGGGAAGCAGCTGGAAACAAACCCCTTCTCCACAGGCTCCCTTACCACGTTGGGGCGCTTGACAATGTTCTCCAGCTTGGTGTGACTGAACTCCAGGCTGATGACGTTGTAGAGCTTCTCCCTCTGGGCCTCGGGGGTCTCGTAGTATCTGACAAACTGAGACATGCTCATCTCCACGCCCCTCTGCGTGTTCACATCCATCACATCCACGATCCGGCGGCTTCCTGCAACACAGCAGCAGGCTCAAAACATCTGCCTTGGCTGTACTGATGTGTGAATATATGTATGCATGCATATTTTTTATATATATATATATGTAAGTTCTCAATGACTGCAGGGAAACTGCAGGAAAGGAGGGTAAGAGACCAGTACCAGCCCCTCCACGGGTCCTGAACAGCTCAGTGAGCAAGGAACTAACTTGGAACTGGACTTTTTGCCCAGACTGACACTGAACAGGTCACCTGGTGCTTCACAGAGATAGAGAAAGCAGTTTCCTCCTTCACATGAACTGATGTGAGCAGAAGTACATTAAAAACCGTGAAGAAGTGATATAATATGGTAGCAGGGGGCAGGCAAGACAAATAGCTCTCCAAACCATACTGCAATTTTCTAAATATCCATATGTCTCTCAAGATGCTTTTACTCATGTACAAAAATTATCCACAAAGAGCAAAGACTGCCTTGCATCACTGGATACTGTAAACTGCTGAACATTCCCAGTTCCAGTCATCACCAGTAGGGATGAAAGCACTAAATGCCATGGAGGAGTGAGCCCCCACTTTGGATCTCTCCACCAAAACTACAGGACATGCTTTCAGCTCCTCGAGTGGCAGACATACAAGTCTCATTAGCACCAGAATGTTGAGCAGCAGTTTTAGTCGAGCCTTCAGCTTTACACAGATTAATCCACAATCTTCTCTTCGGCCAACTGGAAGGTTTCACCTCTCCCAGCAATTTCATCATCCTAATTAGCAGTTCATTTGTGTGTGAGCGAATGGGAGCCCATGAGAGACATGCCTCATTTCCAGGAGAGGATTCCAGCAAACACACTCCCAACGCTTCCAAAAAATCCCTCCAAAACCATTTTCACCGCCGAAGAAATCACTCAAAATAAATTGCATTAAAACAAAATGTAGGGCTGCTATGCACCATCGGAGGGAATTATTAATAATTACAGCACCTGGCCTATCGTGTGCTTGGGAGCAGTATTTCAGCAAGGGTGATAGCTGGGATTGCAGCTCTCCATTACAAACATCCTTAGCCCCTGATAGCAATGACAGTGACAGATGTGATCATGATTCTGCAAAGGAACTCAAGACCATAAAGCTTTGAAATCAAAAAGAAAAATTTATATAGCGTAAATCTGGAATAGTTCCACCAGCCTGTCAGTCAAACTCCTCATTCCAAGGGCAGGGAAGAGGATCCCATCCTTGGGCAGGGCTCAGCACTGTCCAGAGTGTTGCCACCTTGAGGCAGGATGGGGAGAGTTTAGTTCTGTTTGAAAAAGCACAGTAATCCTTAAATTTGGTATTTGCATGTTTGAAACAACATATGTAAAATCCAGTTATGGGCTGGGGTTTTTTGTTGTGTTTTTTTTAACTGTAAACTTTACTATCTAGGGGAATGGTCTTTTTTCAATTCCACAGGTTAGTAACTGGGATGGAGTCCTGTTAAACAGCCCCCTAATAAAAGCTATCCTGATCTCTGCTTCCAGAGCCTGGGATCAAAGCAGTGGCTGCAGCCCAGAGGGGTTAAGGACAGAGATACTGAAAAATTGTGTTTGAAGGGCTGCGTGGCTGAGCCTGGGATCTGCCATATTATAGTCCAGTTTTGATCTCAGCTTTGCTGGAAGCAACCTTGTACAGCCTCTCAATTATCCTTTCCAAAAGAAAAATCAGCAGTTACCTGATGAATTAAGAGTATGAGGAGCAGTTCAATAGCAGGTTTGTTAAATGAACACGATTATCAATTACAGGCAGAAGAGCTTAAGATTTTGAATTGATAATCTCTTGACTTCAGAATTAAAGAGTAATTTGAGGGGATGTTTTTCTCTTAAGCCACAGCACTGTCAAACAAGCCCACACATAATGATTCCTGGAGTACTGCTCACAGAATTTGAGATGTATAATTACAGGTTCACATCCTGGTGTTCACTGCCCACTGCACAGCAGCTCTGGCTCACTGCCAGCTTTATCTCTTCTGTCCTGAAAAGATTCAGCTCGTTCTTCTATCTCCTGTTCCTAATACAAGGTGAGAAAATATCACCTAGAAGGGTAAAGAAGAAGGGAAAGAAGCACACAGAGGCTCCAAAAGGTGGTGGCAGGCTGAGAGATCTCAGGTGGGCTGGATTTCTGAGCAGCTCCAACAGGCATTTTACCATGACCCACTGCTGTTAACCAATTCCTGGGTGTCCCTTTACCAACTCTCACCCTGCCCTCAAAGAAGGGACCTCACTCAACCAAGCCAGGGGCAGCCCAGCAGCTCCCAGCAGGATCTCAGTGACCCTGGCAGCCTCTTGCCCTCATACCCACCCATTCCTCACTTCAGCTCCTCACTACCAGCCATGGATTAGCAAACTCATGGATCCCTGGCAAGGAGCATCTCTTACTGCTGACATGGGAAGCTTCTGTGCACCATGCATCACTTGTCTTGACTTCCCTGGATGTTTTTCCAATATACTCTGGGCTGGGCAATGTGGGATTAAAAGGCACTGCTTCATCTCTGGCAGGGGAAGTGACTCAGAGCAAAGTGGTGATGCTGGGGGATTTTACAGCCTAAAGAAACATCTTCCTCTACTGCTGCTTGCTCATGGAGCACAAGTGAATCCCCAAAGGATCACAGAGACAGTAACTAAGAAACAAGCTAGTGCCATCTTTGACAAGGGGAACAGACAACAGCAAGAAGGAGACAGGAGAATCAATTGCAGGGATGTAAGCTGGAAAATAAAATCCATCAGGATGAGCTACAGAACTGTGCTTTACTGAAAACCTTAAAAACATATAAAGGCACTCCAGCCCATGTCTTAGTAAAATCCACATTAAATTTAAGAGGGGAATAGCGTATATAATGTCTGTTCCCTTTATTTGGAGGCCTAATGACCAAGATGCAAAGATTCTAATAGGTTGACTTGCACAACATTCTTTTATGCAGCAGTACCATTATTTTTTTACACAGAAGTGAACACCTGGAGGAAAACCAACTTGTGAAGAGTCCTTGCCTCCCACACTGCCCACACTGGACAAGTCAGTTTGGTATGGAGATTTGCTCCTTTCTGTTCTGGGCTCCTTGGTAAAAGAAGAGCAACAGGGAGGCAAACCTTGTCCCCTTGTTCCCTCAGAGAGAGAAGTGCACTCCAGGAGTGCAGGTTACACAGGCACCTCTCCTGCATCAGCAAACATTTTCCCAAATCACAACTCACCAAGCCCCCCCCAGACACTTCAGGAATGATGGGCTCCAGCTCTAAAGTCATTCATGTTGGCCTCCCCTGCAGAGTTTGAACCCACACTTTCCTTCACATGCAGAATATTGTAACAATTTGCCAGAGAGGGAACAGGGAATGTGAAATGCTGGGACTATAATCATCTCTTCTGGGGTCCAACAGCTGCCATTCCCTGTTTCTAAAAAGGTGAAGCACTGCCTTCCCCTGTCCTGACCTGACAGCTTCAGGTTATCCAAGCTGCCAGACTCCAGTCTTCAGAACAGCCCATCCTTTCCCCTGACGTGGATTCAGCATGGATATTTGGAGCAGTGCAAGCAAAGCAAACAGGAACCCCACAGCAGAGTATGAGAAATGCACAGGAGCTGTGAATCAGAGCTGCAAATGACACCAGTGGTTTTTAGGCTGTGGTCTCTTCTCCAGCACAGCGCCAGCAGGAAAAGGTGCAACTCCCTCATGGCAGAGGAAAGAGGAAATGTCCTTTCTGTAAGAATGATCATCAAGCTTGTCCATTAAGAGGATAAAGCTACCTTGGGGAATTACTTTAACCCTTTGTGCCTGAATTGAGATCTGTGCTGAAGGTACAATTTAGTGTTGACAACCAGAAACCAACCCCCAACGCCAAGGGACCGGCCCGCTGGTCCTGTCTAATATTTATACTTCTTACCAGGAAAAAATCCTCGGTTTGTAAAGCAGAATTTTTGGCAGAGCCTCAGGAAATCTGCCAGCCTCGCTAGCGGGTTAATTGTACCTAAAGACTGAGGCTTTGACTTGCATCCCAGCTAATCCCCCGGAGCTCCCAGAGCTGGAACACGTATTCTTCTGCTACCCACAGGAGACTATTATGATATCCCCTGCTAACTGGGAGGGATGTGAATCCGAGCAGAAAGCCCTTGCTCAGTGGAGTTATTCCCGACATTCCCCGCATTTCAGAGGCAGAGTACAAAAAACTTGAGAGACACGTCCCGATCCCATCGCTGCCGGTGCCACCAGAGGGCACAGAAGAACAAAGGGAACGGAGCCCGGCTCGGACACCGCACACGGCTGGAGAAAGGGGCTCAGGGCAAATCCTGGGTTTTTGTGGCTTTGTATAGAATCGATTAGTACCCTTACACCTACCCAGACATCATTTTTAGTGATTCTTAGAAGCTTCAGACATAGAAGAAAAATCCCTATACAAAGAAACATTTTATTTTTAATTTTTTATGTGGTATCCAAATGCATTGACCTGTAGTATAAGCACACTCCAGGTGGCTGAAAAGACAGAGCACAGAATAACAATTATGGAAAGAAAAATAATACGAGTTCTAAGAAGTTGGGAAAGGATATAACTTTGTTGAAAAACTTATGTTTATTTATCAACCAAATCTATTTTAAGACCATTGATTGTTTGCTAAAATGTGTCAACATATATCTAACAGTAATAATACAAAAAATGTTAGAAAAATTATAACCTTTCTGCCCTCTGAAACCTCATCATCAGCCCATAACGAGGAGAATTTTGGCCTTGATTTCCCCTTTACTTGGAAATTAGGAAATGGAAGATGTTCAACTACTGTTCATGTTACCAATAAACTTGTGCATTGTACCAGGAATCCTGCAGCTCCCTCTGGTCTAGAATGGTATTTGGAGGTGTCAAAGGGTTGGCAATAGGCCCACACCACACTTGGGAGGACATCTGAAAAAATAGCTGTGATTACATCAAACCTCCAAACCATGCTGATATTAATATATATATTTTAGGTAAAGGCACTATGGTTGGACTGAGGTGTATTATGACACTGAAGCATAACTACCATAAAATATTTAGGATTTGGGGTGCTATTACTCCAGAATAAGACAGCTCATTTCTAGTTTGGGTGAGCTAAACAAGAGGATGCTTATTGCAGAAAAACAGTGTGACTATGGGGAGTTATTCTAAAACAGCTGTTCTGCTTAATTTTCCCACATGGACAATTCATCTTTAAATCCACCTGTAAGACAGAGGCTTTGAGATGCCTCCATTTCCCTTTCATGTGCCAACATCATGGAAATACATATTTTTGAGAGGTTGTATTTTTGTTGTAATGTTCATTCAAAGTGGATTTATTGCTGTTTATACCTGGATATGAACACGACTGTTTTTAGCAAAACTGTCCCAGTTTAACTAAGATTTTTTTTTAAAGAGTTTGCCTGTGTTAGGCAAAGGACAAACTTAAAGAGAGCTCAAACAGGAAGCTCAGCTCTAAAAATAGAACTGGTTCTACTTCCAAAATGGCAAGTCAGCGGACATGCTAAACATAGGCAAGTGAGTGTTATAATATTTCATTTTTACTTCTAGGAGCAAACAAAAAAGCATCATGAGAGAGCACCAAATACCTTCTTTTTATTTATTTTATTGCACAGAAGCCCTAATCCTGGCTCACCAGGCACTTCTGATGCACAGAGCCCCAGGGGAAACTCATGACTGAGGTGGGAGGCTGCATCCATCCCAGCTTAGCCCAGCACTGGTTAGGGCTGAGAGCTAAACAAGCACCAAAAAACATAAAAATTACATATATATATGTATTCCTCCCCCTTTCTGCAAGGGAGGAAGACAGTGTGAGCTTTCTGCCAGTTCAACTTCCTGAACCACCTCACTGCAAGAAAGAGCAGAGCCCGTGCCAGCACACAGGCAGGGGATGGGAGAGCAATGCCAGAAGTGGGGAGAGAAGGAAGAGAATGAGCAGGACGCCAATTTAGACTTGTTTAATTGGTATGGCAAAAAAAGCAAATTGTTGGATCAATGGGTAGCACAAGGAACAGAGACACTACCCCTGGGCACATAATAGGCAGCAGCAGCAAAGCCAGAGGCCAGTTTAGATGACAAAGAGATGGTCTGGCACCAGAGCCCAGTGCTGGCATTAGAGGGAGAAGTTTCTATTTCCAGTCGATCAGGAACACTGGGTAAGTTTTAACCTTTGTCTGCCCTAGGTCTTGGTTTCATGATACAAACTGTTCACCAATACTCAAGGAACTGATGAGGCTTAAATAATTTTTTTAAGCGGGGTCAGCTCCCTGCCTGCTCCCAGCACAGTTCCACAAACGCTGGGGGAAGGACGTGCAGGCAGCACCAGCGCTGCGGGAAATCCTCCGGCAACACCAACCCAGCCCCTGCTCCCTCCTGCTATGACAGACTGCAGCTTTTCTTCTTATACAATAAGCTGTTTAAGGGGCACAAAACCAGGGAGTGTTAAGTGAAGCAACATCCTCTGAAAGTCTGCAATACACCACTTTAATAGACAGAGATTTCCACTTTATACGTGCACTGCTCCACCTTAACACTGGTGGATGCCAAAGTCCCAAGGGGTTCCTTCAGAGCTGCTACAAACCACTTCAATTTTCAACAAATTAGGTGAGCCCTCAGACTGTTGGGAAATCACTAATGGAACCTTCACTTGAAAAAAATCCATTCAGAAACTCTGATGTCTAGTCACTAATTTTAATTCTGCCCAGGAGAGAACACAGTGCAGCTCCACAACTTTGTGATTTTTCCTAGCCCTGAGCAAACATGGAGCAGGTAAGATATCCCACCAGGCAGTCTGATTGGCATACAGGACTGCTGGTGTCCCACAAAGAAGGGATAGCTCCCATGGGAAACAAAAAAAACCCCCACCTGTCAAGTCCTACTGCTCCTGTTTACAGCAAAGTGTGTTGATCTCTCCATCAATATGGGTTTGTGGTTGGCAAGAGTATCTAAGAGCACTTGCTTGAGTCTGGAAGGATTCATCTGTACTTCCTCACAAGCTACTATGGAATTAGGGAGTGAAATGAGCTCTGTACAGTACAGCAGCCTCACCAAAGAAAGAGGGATGCAGAGAAAACAGGAGAGGTCGCTCAAGGGAAAAGAAAGAAAAAAGGACAAAGACAAAAGGATGAGCCAATAAATCTTCAGTGCTGTACTTTGGAAAGAGAAACCTGCTAGACAGAATTGGAATCAATCACTTCAATGAAATAGCACATTTTATTTTATTTTACTTTACTTTTATTGTGCAGATGTTTCCTCCTTGTAGCACTCAAATTTAAAGATAAATGCAGCAGCTAGAAGTTTGTTCAGCTCATACCAACAGCACTCATAAACCCCCTTGTTGACAGGCCAGTGGTTTGATTCCCTCTGAGCTTACAGGCACTAGGAAATTATCATTTTCAGTGGCAATATTTATTTGCTGATTTTAGGCCTGACTTAGCAGATTTCCCAATTTAGAGCATGAAGCATGTTGACAGTTCTGACAGCATGACTGTGAGGAATTTGGAACTTGATTTTAAAAACAAGGCATTTAAAAAAAATAGTGTCAGTTTTTAAAACAAGTTTTGGTCACAAAACAATACGATGGAGGAACAATTTATTTTTATGGACTGGATCTCAAACACATGTCGCTGTATAACATCTGAGACAAATCAGTGGGGCCCTGACATACACTGCTTTCTGATTTTCCATTATTCCCCTTGAAAAGGTTTACAGGCAGGTATTTAACTCAGCTCCCTGCAAACACAGGGTTTGGGTTTGTAGCCTCACATCAGTGGGAATAGCAGTGACAGGCAATTATTTCACAGTCACTTGTGAGGAACATCCAAGTTCAGCCTCCTCCTGCAAGGAGCCATCCTTATCTCCTGTCTTCAAAGCACTCTTGGATCCCCTGCTCCTCTCAGCTATTGGAGACCTGGAGGTCTCTTGTGGATCTGAGCCCCTTGATGAATTTAGGGTGTGACCTGCAGGGTCCAGAGACTGAGGTACCCTCAGTCTGATCCTCACAGCCTAAGGAATATGTTCTAAATAAGTGGTTCTAAAAATACACAGACACCGGCCTTCGCAACTACGAGAACATTGAGGATGTTTCATTAACTCAGTTTTGTCAATATTCCAACAGTCTCACTTGCATGAAAAGGAAAAAAGCAGAACCCAGAGAGCAGGCCAGGCACAGGTCACACAATGGGGCATAAAATGTCCATGAGAAATAAGAGGAGAAATGTCACAGTGAATGGAAATATTTTGTCCAAATACCTCCCTTCCCATGAGATCAGTGATGACTCCTCTCCCCTAGAAGAGCCTGGTCCAGCATGTTTTGGAAAATGCATTATTTGGGCATCAGGGGCAGAGCACAGGCCTTGTTGCTCCCTCCTTGTCCCTGCTCACAAACCTCCTGGAGACACAGCACTTAATGACTCCTGACTCAGCTCTTCTGCTCTGCCCAACGTGGCACTGCCATTCACAGGACAAATCCCCACCCCAGGGGAGAACCATACATCTTAATCAAGACTTAGATGCAAGTCTGGGGGCAGACTTTTGCACTTCCTTTGAGCAGCCAGTTTAATTTTGGGAAGTGCTCCTTACAACAGAGCCTCTCTAATGAGCTTCCCTCCTCACTCCTCTCGGTCTCCAATTTCACAACTTCCTTGAAACAAATGGAGCGTTGCTCTATAGAAAAAGCAACACTGGGTCCCTATTCAGCAGAAATGATGGAAAGTTTTCTGAGCTGCAGTGTGTGGCTGCTTTGTCCTCCTTTTGTACCTACAGGGCTAATTTTCTTTCAGAGGATGGAGAACTGTACATTGATTAAGACAAAATTTCCCCTACTCGCCCGCAGACCACACTACGAGCCTCTCGACTTGCTTTGTAGTTGGATGTGAATTCAACCATGATACAATTTTCAGAACAGATCAATTTGAGAGGAGCAGCAAACACGCAGGAGGAATGAACCAAAAAATCACTAGGAAGCTACTCAGGGACACTTCTCTGTTTTGCTTTCAGCTTTTTTGAGTAGCTAGTAACAAAAAGCTGCACATTTGCACAGCCAGCTCGGGCACCATTGTGCTGACACACCAGAAGAAATGTATGCTAATGTAAAAGGAGTGTTTTACACAGCCTCTGCCCTCCCTCCTGCCTTTACCCACCTGACCTGCAGTCACCACCACAATTTTCTCTTCCATGGAAACACTGCTCATGATTCTTGATTCAGTACTGAAGGATATTTATACATGGGTATATGTATGCACTACAAATGTGTGTACAGTTTTTAATAGATATATAAAACACATTTTGTAAACCCAGAATAATCATTAACTACAATGTTTACATCTCTTTGCATTGCCCTTTCAATATCACCTACCTCCAGAAGCATGGTTTAGGGGGGTTCTTGTCTTTCTCTGAAGTACCTGGCATACATATTCTCGTTTCAGCTGGAATTTCTGGGGACTACAGCAGTGTGTGTATTTAAGAGAACAAAAATGGCTGGATGAAAGATGCAGAGCCTCACATAGCTTATGGCTGTTAGGTACGTCTGATGGGCAGTAATCCTTTCTGTCCCAACTGTATTTAAATTATTTACATCAGCCTGCTTACATTAACTAGTCAGGGAATTCGTTCCTCCCCACCACAGTCCCTGCACAAAGAGGCCATGGCTTGTCACATTCACTACATCATTTACAGTTTGCAGGACAACTAGAACCTGAGAATTCCCAAATTCTGCTTTTAGCACCTGAGCAGATCATTTCACCTTTCAGCCTGGCCTCCACCTGAGAAAACAAGGCCACACTTTTTTCTGTGCATCAATCACTACACTGCAGAACTGCCGTTGCTTCTAGAATGAGCAAAATGTTGCGATACCAAACTTCACAAAGCATTCTTAGGGCTCTCCCCTGTTTAAAAAAACTCAGCAGCCAGGGAAATGCTCCTCTGCAGGTCTGATTTCACCCACTGATGCTGAAGAAAGCTCAGATATTCACTTCAGTGCACTATGATCCACTTAGTGAATAAACCATGAGCAGATGTGTAACAGCACACAGCATCTCCTCCAGAATTTGTCAGCAGCATGAGGGAAGGCTGACCTGCACTTGCAGAGCCAAACCCTCCTGTTTACAGGGTTTTTCCCTTGAAAACTTCAGGTATTTAATGATGTAATTTATTCTATTATCTTGCTCCACTGACACCATGATTATAAGCTCAGAGTTGAGGCAAAGACCTTCACACATATTTCTTTAAACAGTCAATTTGCAACAGAAATTCTTGGCTCAGCTCCTGTTCTTTTGGTGTTTCTAATGAGAAGGAAAATCCCAGCAATAATCAGGTATCTCCTCAGCTACTCCCACCAAAGAAAGCAACAGGATATGTAGAGCCTTGGTTTCCTTTCACCCTTTGTCTTGAGATCAAAGCCTGCTGCCAGGTCTTTAAGGATTTGACAGAATCACAGGAATCAAATATTAAAATGATCTATTAGGTCCCATCTTGTGCACCATCTCCTTGGGCCAGATGAAGATTGCTCCCTGCAACAGTCACTGGAGCTTGCTCATGTTTGCTCTTTACAGCCATACCTCAATGCACAAATTGTATCACAATTAAAAGCTTTGCTGCTTTCAACTTTACTTGGATTCTTTGTATGAGATGAAAACACCAGAGTCTTTCAATGCAGTGTGTGAGCACAGCAACCAAACATTTCCTACCCTTGTGAGCATCATGGCCCAGTCCAGTCTACAGCATCAGATTTTAACAGCAAACTACACGACTGGTGACACATCCTCCTCTGCTCCTACACTTATTTTTTGAATTCTATAAATAAACCCTTGGTGAGTTAGTTAAATAAAATCAATCAGTGAGTTGATGTCAGTTGTTAGACCACCCCATGAATAGTCTAAGTCCTGTACTTGCACTGTTCCCACTGACACAATGCCTGGCTGGGCACGGTGAATTCCATAGGACAATGCTGCTGATCCTACAGAAGTGACCGCTGTGGTCACAACTTTAACCTCTTCAGCCCAGGGATCACAATAACCCAAAGTCTCTTTTCTTCCTTACAATCCTCAGCATGTTTGAAATCTCCCCTTTTGCCACTTGCTGGGATTGCAAGCTCCACTTTGGGGGTGTACAACAAATACCTACCCTGGCACACAAAGCTACACCAGCCCAGAGAGGGAGGAGGTGATGCACACCACAGGCACAGCAGCACCACTTTGATTCACTTACTGGTTTATTTGGTTTCTTTAGGTAGAAGTGTAAAAGCTGGGATTCAATAGCCTTATATTGTGGCAAGCAAACAGAAGAGAGGTCAGCTAAAAATTAAAAATAGAAGCAAATACATCCAGACTGGCCATTACTGTTTAGAGAGAGACACTGTGCTTGTGCAGGGGCTGCACACCTGCCCAGGGAGCTCCTGGGCAGAATGGGACACCCCAGGGTGACAAAGGCAGTGCAGAGCCACAGGGGAGGCACTGCAGATGCCACAGAAAAGCAAATACTCTTCTAAATTCAACCAGTGCTGACCAAAGAAAACCACTAAAAAAAAAAATTAAAAAAAAAAAAAAAAAAAACA
>VZRZ01002776.1:178058-190463 GCA_013398175.1 Climacteris rufus | reverse complement strand
AAAAAAAAAATGAAAGCACGAGGAGCTCAGTGAGAGACTGAGGCACACATCCATGGGCACTTCCTCTTTCTCTCTCCCTTACATGGTTCACAGCTTCCAAAAGTATTCACTGCTCCCAGCCTCAGATTCTGTGATGTCCGTGAAGGAGAATATAAAGACAAAAATCAAACAAATGACAAAATGGAATGCTTTGGCTTTCTGACATCAAAGGCTAAAGCAAATGACTGCATTCAGTGCTTGAATTCAGGACTGGCAAGGGCTGGAGACGGTCCACAGTGACCACAGAAGCCCCAACTTTCTGAGCAAGGCAGTCACCTTTCTCCTTGCTCAGCCCTAGGCAGTTGTGTCCCTGGTTCTGCAGAGTATTTGGCACAAAATGTTCACAGTGTTCACACTTTATGAGAGTTGAGGTGGCAATCTGGGAAAACACACCTTTGCTTTTCTGCCCCTCTACAACAGGCACCACTGCAGAAAGAACACTTACCAAAGTTTTAGTGCAGATGTGGCAGGTGTTTAAGGACACCCTAAGAGGGCCAAAGACCCTCAATCAAATTTTAAATCAGCTTATAAAGAGATGGCAGTGACACTCTGCCCTTCAGAATTACCAATCAAATCTACCTTATGCAATGAAATTACAAAGCTTAAGAGTGATTAAATTACAACAGAGTTTTACATCTTTCAAGAGTTGTCTCAAGTTCCTAAGCAGGCCAGGAATTCCTTTCCACTTCTCCATTTGTATTCTTGGCTCACAGCCATTTCACAGATCAGACATTTCCAACTGCTGAATTAATCCACAGTCTCAGGTTTTAAAAAGCATCCAGGATATCATTTGTATGGAGGTGGGAGCCTGGTTATTGCCATGGGATGGGTCTGCAAAGTAAAGCTCCTGTAGGGCAGAGGGTTTCATGCACACCCGTCACACATGGGTGCACAATCAGGCACTCATGTCAGAAACAGGAGGTCATGAACATCACCAAACTAAATTACAGCTGGTTGCTGCATTTTTTGAAGCAAGGAAAACAAAAAAATCCATCAAGCAATGGCAATGTTTCTTTGGAAGTCTGACAAAAGGCTAAAAAATAGACACCTAAGCTCAAGTAAACACAAACAACAATCAAAAAACCCATTTTTTTTTTATTCTCCTTGTTATTGCCACAGACCAGAGTTTTCAAAGGGTGACTTAAATGCTTGTTGTTATTTGCCTGTGACTTATAGGTGCTCCACTATGGAGTTTGTACAACAGACAGGTTAGAAATAGAAAGTAAGATTTCAGAACAATTTGGGACCAAAGGCTCATTAACTTCTCATGGAATTTATGTGCTTTGGAAAAACCCAGCACCATGTCCTCAAAGTGTTCTGTAACAAATGTGCTTCCCCTGATTCAAAGAAGAAAAGAGTACAAGTGAGAGGTTTAAATAGCACCAGCAAACTATAATGCTGAGCACTTAGAAACCAAACAAGTTTACACAGAGCACATTTTCCAAACGATGTTCTCTCTCTGTTGACTCCCACACAATCAGATGCAGAGAGTTATGATCATTCCATTTCACATTCACCAAACATCCTTCCCCCCACAGGTTCAGCAAGAGATTGAATAAGTTTTGAAAATACCACATGTTGGAAAACAAACCTGGAGGTTCAGGAAGATCTGAGGGGTCTGCTAAAAAAATGCAGGCACAATGACATATCAACATCTCCAGTGACAGGAGATATTAATAAAACAAGATTTTCAGCTGCTCTATTGGAACATTAGATAGGGAGTGTAGCACATGTACTAACCTAAAACTAGAAAAAAATACCAGCAATGATATGCAATAGGAAGATGCTCACTGGTGTTTCCTGAAGTAATTAGCAGATAATTTTAAAATTTGGCATGGAGGCAGGAATTCCCCCAAGTGCTCTCAGTGTCAATGTGGCTGCTCCATCCAGCACGAATCCCACAGCGAGAAAAACGATTTGCCACAAGAATTGTGATTTTTCAGCTGTAACTTACAGTCCATTGCCCAAACATTTTAGATCTTTTGAATCAAAGTTTCCACCTGTGATGCCAAAAGTCATCAACTGTATCATAAAAAGGTCAGGTGACAATGTGCTGGACCACACTATGGGCTCAGTACAATGACTCCAAAGGGAGTTTGCCCAAATGTGATAAAAAAGGAGCCATGATGTGGTGTCTGGCCAGGAGCAGGTACAGGGATTGCTGATCCAGCTGTGATCAGGCACAATTTTACCTTCAACTTAATCTTAAAATTAATTACAAATGTTATTTCTGCTCCATTGTTTCGTAAATGCAATTTTATTTATAAATATCCTCCCGCTTTGCTGGCCATGTACACAGGAATCTCCACCTCCTAATACTTCAAAGGACATCAATCTTGAGGAAATGCAACTCCCACACTTTGACTGTTGTGCAGGAAAAACACTGTTGTTATGCAACACTACCCTGTTCCAAAACATCTCAACGTCAGACCCTCAGCCCCAGCAGCCCCAGACACAGAAATGGAGGTGGAAAAAGTCCACAGAAAACTACAAACAGGGCCCAGGTAATTACAATCATGCACAAGGGTCCTCTGCAGCAAAAAGATTTATTCTGTACTGCAAATGTGTACATGCAGGTATTTAGGAAATCCATGAAATGTAGGACTTTGTTTTCTTAATTCAATGCAGATTGACCACCAAATAGCACTTCCCACACTACTTCCCAAACATTTTCTGCCAGAGATTTGGGGCTTTTTATCCTGAACTTATAAATGGTCATAAATTAAGCAACTGAGTTGCTGAGTTGTTTGTGAAGGAAGGTTATCAGAGATAACCCCTCTCTCACTGATAACCCCAAGTGAGCAGAAATGAGGCACAAGTTCCTCTCCTTTGTTTTTCTTAGCTACATCTTTTCCAGACTTGATATTCCTATTGATTATAAAACTCCAAGGGTAATTTTTAAAAACTGGTCTTTCAGAATGCAGAATTTGAGCTAATTTTAAAGATTAACTCCTGCCACAACACAGGTAAATAAACCCGGTAAATTCTAACTAGCAGGAATGCAGTTAAAAGTCTCCATGAAGGACTGCAGCCAACACATCCAACACCCAGTTTGCTCCACAGAAACAACTTCATGCAGTGCAGGTTCACTACTCAGTAACAATTTTAGATAACAATAAATAATACACCCATCTACAGCAAAAACATATTTCAAAGAAATATACAGTATAATCTCCTACTCAAAAATGTAGCTTTTCTTAGAGTTAAAAAACATTTATTTTGCAAAGATTGCTAGGAAACATTTCATGACAGTCACCACTTCTCTGGTTTGTGTCTTATCAAAAGCCAGGCAGTTTGCAAGGCTTTGTGCTCAGCCCCTCTTCACAACCTTCCCTCACAGCAGTGACCTGGCCTGACACTGATAAATACTGTGGGGGGAACACAGGCAAAAGGTGATACAGCTCCAGTCACACCTTTTACAAACAGATGCTCTACAACAGATTAAAAAAAAAAAAAAAGGTACTTGATCAATAGAACTGCTGCTTTCCAGAATCACAAAAGTGTTTGTAGGACACCTGTTAAGAGGAAATGCATTCCCTCCCTTCCAAATGGCCAATTATCTGGCATGAGATCGGAGTCCGGTCAGCACAACTACTAATTAAGGTTCTCCCAGCCTTTTTAATTTACAAATTGCTTCTCCATGCCTTCTCCCAGATTCTGGGAGTTATCACAAATGTCTACAAACACAACTGGACAAGTATTTGAAAGCAATTCTGTTCTGTATAGAGTTAATCCAGTGCATTCAAAATAACTTACCCACTAATAGCTTCACATCTCTGACGGTGAAATCTGGGTCAGGCATTCTGTAATTAGCAAAGAAAGCAATGTTAAATACTGTCAAGATAAGTATGGGTACACTCTCTTCACCATAATAAAAGAGAAATAAATGTATAGTGCTCTTTGTCCCCAGTGCAGGAGGTGGAATCAAGCAAGGCCTCTCTGAAGTGTGGACACTGCAAGTTGTAATGACACACATGACATCTTTGCATTGGCAAGTGTACCACAGTTTCTCTACCCACAGTGAAAGAGGTGTCTTTTTGAGCACTTTTTATCAGCACTGGAGTGGGAGGGAAGGGGTTGGGAGTGATTTCAATAAAATCCTAAACCTTCCTAGCTTGTTAAGCAACTCGTGGTGCCTCATGTCTATTCCCCAAGGTGAGCATTATCACACTTGCCAACATGAGGCACAGAGCAGAAAAATGACCTGTTCAAAGTCACATCAGCACTGGTTGGATTCACTGCTTGGTAACAAAATATATAAAAAATAATGAATTAAAGCCCCTTTGTTTTAATGACTGTTCCAAACCTCCTCGTCTGGCAGAAGACAACCCGGCTGTATTTGGTGGGTTGGGAAATTGTTCAATTCAATTTGGACTAATTCAGAGCTAAATTAAATGGCAGCATAATTGGTTCAGGGATGTTGATGCATTTACAGCATCACTTCTAACACAGACAATGTTTTAGGCCTTAATGTAATTAGACAGTAGCCTGGTACAGCAAGTGAGCAAGTTCTATGTGACAGGGAGAGAGTAAAATTCTGCAGTATATACACTGGGTGGAAGAAGAAAACAAAAACAGGAGTGGGGTTTTGAGGGTGATTGACTTCATTTTACTGACAACATTTCACACTTCACATTGCACAAAAGCTGACTAAGGAATTGTAATGAAAAACAGCCCAGTGGGACCTGCCAGCTCTGTGCTCTGCCCCTCTTGTGCTGCCCCAGGTTGAAGATAAACAACTTGCTTCTGGACTTTTGACATCATTTAGTTAGAAATGAGAGCAATCCAGCCCATGGGCAAACGTTCAGAGCAGTAATTTTTACTATTAGGAAAACACTAAAAGGTAAAGTTAAAAAATGCATTTACTGGCATGCATATATCTTGAGAACTATTTGCCAGATTCTGCTTGTCCACTTTGTTTTACCCTTATCACCTTCCTCTGGTGGTGCAGAGGCTGGACAGTATCTTTTGTTAGTTCTCTGCCAACCCTCACATCTTTGCATTTGGCTGCGAGGGCCCCACAGCTTTGGAATTCACTCCCTCACCGGAATGAAACAGCCTGAATCTCCCGACCTTCGGGGCTCATTCACAGCTCATCTTTATTTCCAAGCACCAGAAAGTCAGAGTAGGGGAAGGAGGAACTCTTTGTGGGCTACAAGAACATGTAAAACTTGTCTGCAAATGACACAACTTGTATTTGGTGTCAGAAATGTCCAACAATTAGATGGGCAATCTCTTTCATATATGTATAAATCAAAATAAAAATCAACCACAAAGATAACAACCCTATCCCGGATGGATGTGAGCAATTCCATTCTTTCTGAGAGCTTCAACAGCAGCCAAAAATAAACATTACCGAAGCTTGAAGAATACAATCCTCCAAATAATAAACATGTTTAGCTCTTTGGAGATCCTTGGGTTTTTTCCCGTGCAATCTCAGGATGTGTGATACGTTAAAGAAGGAGCACACCAAGTGAAAAAATTCAGGCCTGAAATCAGCAGGTTTCAAGAACTCATTTTGTAGCTGGGTAGCCTTGGGAGGTCCAGCTTTAATTCCAACCCATTCTGCTGCCAGAGATGACTGCTCTTCTTCAGCTCCAGCACCACCAGCATAACTGCTACAAGGGCTGGTTTGCTACAAAACTATGATAGCAAAAAAGAAAACTGTTTTCTTGAATGTCACCAGTCATTTGTTTTTCTGTATATAAATCCAGAGCAGCAGGAATGAAAGAACTGCACAGAAACATTTTCTTCCTTACTGTTATGCAATTTTCAGACAAACACATCTTGTGTAAAACCACCACAAATGCTTCTAAAGATTTCAAACATCATAAAAAATAGGTGAAGGATAATACAGCGGGGTGACTTCACTCCAAAATATGTCTGTCTACATTTGAGATTTTCAGCAGTCTGTAATACACAAACCATGTTGCTTGTTTCCTCAGACAGAAGAGAAATGCAAACAGCTCCGTGTGCACTGAGTGCATTTTAGTAAGTGTTTAAAGATTTGCTAGGGAATCTATTCAAATCCTAATGAGGATGAGCTCTGGCCAGCACAGGTATCCCATTAACCACAATACAATGCAAGATGACTGCTGTTCAGATAAGAGATAACACCTCTCCACAGAGCATTCTCTCCCCCAGTTACAATCCTGCAAATGGCCAAACAGCCCTCCAAGAAAAACAGCTTCTCTTCTGCTAAGAGATCACAGGTGGGCTTTCCTGTTTTCAGATGTACAAGTTCATAATGGTCAGAAGTACAGAGAAAAGCAATTTTCAGTTTCATTGTAAGGATTTTTCCTCATTCCTCTCAGTCCTTGCCATTTCAGAGTACCTCCAAGCACAGTACAGTGCACTGTACATCTGCAAGGCACAGACATGCAGGCTGGCTGCTCAGCACAAGCAGAAGTGGAAGCATGTGCCAGCAGTTATTCGAAAGGTCAGATGTCACAAAATCATCTTATATCATGTATTTTGTAGACCACTGTATCTCAAAAGTCACCCTACATACACGTGGATCACCTAATCTCCCATATCATGATAGACACAGCCTCCTCAGGACAAGAAGTGGTGCTGGAAACAACCCACATACTGAAGGTTCTCCACAGTTTTGGTCAGTTAGGGAGGTGTCAATCCTGTTTTCATCCTGCTGGAATATGGTGCACACAGCATTATGTTTCTACACATCCACGAACTTCATGTACTGGATGCCAGCAACTTTTGATAGATACACATAAGAAATGGAAATGTAAATAAAATTAAATCATGTTATCCTGCAGAGTGTCAAATAGGAAAGTTTGCTCATGCATTTCACCTCTGTCATTTAAAATACACATAAACTGTTTCCAACCTTCTCTCACTCTTCTGACGTTTATGCCCCAGGGTGTTCCTTTACAACATCATTTCAAATTTATAAGTCATGCTCATTTAAATAAAAAATATGGGAAGGTTGAATGTCCTGTAAGAGATTACTGATCTACAAATTCTGGTATTTAATCTCCCAGAGCAGTCAGTATTCACTGATTCAGCAGAGGATGGAAATATAAAACCAATTCACTCAGCTAACTGTGAAATGGAGAATTCAACAGATTCCATGCAGGAACCATCCAAAACTCACTTATCAGATAATTTGTTATTTTGTTACCACACTAATTCAGCAAAAATAGTCTCAAAAGAATAAAAAGCTCTTCTCTGACAGTGAATTCCAGCTAGAGAAAGAAACTGCACATGATGTGTGGATGGTGCAGAAAAGGGAGAAAGGGAACAGCCCTAGGAAAGAGGAAAGATGGCAGGAGAGTATTACAGTGATACCAGCACTTGGTGGGGATCTGAAGAGCTGACTGGTCAAGCCTGGCTGCTGAGACTATTTTAAGCTCATCACAGCAAACTGAAACACACTTATCCTTCATTGTCCAAAGCTTTGGTGTGTGACAGAGCATTGGGTAAGCGACTCCAAAACTCTTGCTGTGGATTAGCATTTCCTCCTCTTCCACCTTTTCACAATCCAGTTCAGAATTCAGAAATGCATCATCCCAACTGCCAGAGCTGCACAATTCCGACTGAAAATGAAGGCCAGCAGCATTCAGTCCTGCTGCTTCTTCACTTCCAACGCAAGTTCCAAAACTGCTGTTTATTTGACTGCTTTGAAAATGCTGATAAAGAAAGGCACCTGATTTTCAGTGGTCTCTCTGAGATGTGGGTACTTATATTGAAGAAAAACAAACCAACACATGACACTAAACTCAAGTTCCTCTTTACCTGATCCTGTTTGCTTGAGGAGTCTCTGAACTCCTGGACCAAGAAAGACCAAAGACCCCTCTCCAAAGGCAGTATCCACCAAGAGTCTCCAGGGAAAGCACGTGGCTAACCCAGTCTGGAGGGGAGGGCCAGGTGGCAGCTCTGCAGATTTTGGGCACAGGAACAACTGGGAAGTGTGAGGAACATCACACATCATCAGGAACAATGATTTGAGTGTTGAAATGGTGAAATTGCCTCTTGATAGAATCCTGAATAATGAGCATCAAGAAGACACAGATATCACATCCAGTGGTTAGGACACCAAGAAACAAGGTGTCTTTGTGAAGGGTCTTGTGCAACACCCACAGCATGTCAGGCAGCCTTGGGAAGCACTGGAACCAGGCTGGCTGCTGGTTTTCCATCCCTGATGGGGATCTGAAGCCCAGCAACGTTTGTGTCTGCAGGATGAGCTCTCATTTCCACACTTCTCCTGAACTGGCACCTTTGGCACAGCGGGAGCTGAACCCTCTCCCCGGTTTTCTTCCTGAACTGAGGGGAATTTCATGTGAACTTCCTCAAACACAGGAGGAGGACCTGGCTGGGAAGGTGCAGTAATATCTGTGGCTCCTAAACACTGCCCAGCCTCACAGAGCAGCTGATGGCTTCTTCTGGAGGAAATCCTTGAAGCTTTTCTCACTTGCCCCTTAGGAGCAGCAGTTTAAAACCAATGCATATGGAGAGAGCCTATTAAGCACTCCTTGTTCAGAGTTCAACATATAAATCTATTTTACTACATCACCAGAAGCATCACAGGATCTCCTGTTTGCTCTTACAGTAAAAGGATGTGTTTGTCAAATACCCCAAACAGTGTTTCTTCTCTTTCTCTCTTTAAATTATACTCGGGGGGCTTGACTTTTTTTAATTAATAATTGAGAGTACTTGGTCCCCTAAAATCTGAGGTGTTGCAGCTGAAACTGAGCAAAGAAATGATGCTTTCAAAACATGATGTTTCTGTCTTTCAGCCATAGTCAGTTACACAGTGCTCATTTCCAAAAGTGTCAAGGAACATTCATCTAAACTATGGATTATATGGCTGATCAAGTTAATGCTTTTAATATTTCTCTCTTAGACACTCTAACTTCCACAAAGTTGCAGGGTCTTATTAAAATACCAAATCCTTTATGACTGGATATTAACAAAATGCAAGCTCAAAAAGGCTCCAGTAATCCCATATTTAACTAGACATTATTAAATATTTACAAAGCTGTAACATTCTGAAGAGACATAATTATAATGGAAAACGACAGGCATCATTAGAATTCCACCTGCAATGAATGAAAGAATTGAGAAGTCAAAAATTGAAGTGAGTTTCTTCTGTCATTACAGCATGGATTGGGTGCAAAACCCCTTGGATTTTATTCCTAACTTTCCTTGCTGACTTATTTTTGACTGTGTAGTACCACGCTGCATGCACTTAACTTTTATAGACCTCATTATCTGCTTGTTTATAAGCGGAAAATAATCATTCCTCCTCTCAAGGGTGCTGACAGTCTTACTAATTGCAATCCATTTTGAGATCATCAAAAGAAGTATCAGATACAAGTGGAAAGCATAATAGTTATTTTACAAAAGCATTTATTAACCACTAAAATTTGGTTGTAACTTACTTAATTCCCAGTCCATCCTTATTTCTGAAGATGAGGGGAACTCTGAGAGCTTCTCTTTGCACATACTCAAAAGTAAAATCTGTGAAAATGAATAAGAACAACATCCAGAAGCAATTACAATGGTGTTGGCACCTCAGGTTACATTTTCTCAGACTCTCCCCATTTCCCTTTTCTCACCAAAGAACTCCCTATCACCTCAGGAGAACTAGAAAGAGAATGCATATTTTAGATCCAAACCGGAAACCCAATGACAGACAATGCTCTCCCAGCTGCTCCCTATTTTTCCTGTTCACTGATGCACATAAAATAGAATCCAGTCAGTTTGTCAATTAAGGTCTGTGTTGAAACACCCAGGCTGTAATGAAATACCAAATTAAGAGTTAAAAGATAATCCTGACTAAATTACTGCGAATCAGTCTGGTATTTTGGGGGCAAATGTGTAATTTAAAGTGTATGTGTAAGTTCAGATATTTTAAGTTACACGTTTCTACTCAGAAAAATACATGTTTTCTTACAAGCATTGTCTGGTTCTAGCAGAAAGCCCTGATTCTGTGAACACATCATTCTTTTTTTTTCTGTGGGGGTTACTGTTACTTTCAACAGAGCAACTTTTCTTCTAATTAATCAGAAATGTAACTGCAGGAGCTGATAGTCAGAAATTTTATACAGCTCCTAGCACTTAGGAAGTCTGTGAAAAATGAATCATGTGGGGAGTCACAGTAAAATACACAATCAAAGTGAAAATTAAACATAAATTTGTCATGTTAACACTGGCCAGCATCACCTTGTTGCTGCTCTCTGAGGATTACACAGGACTGGCCTTTCCTGGGGATTTCTCTGTGCACTGTCTGACACAATGGCAGTGATTTGGGGATTAGAGAGGAAGTTACAAGGCAGCGATTTGGGTGAGCCATGCCTACAAAAACCCCACGCTGCATTTGGAGCCTTCTGCCACAGAGCAGAGGAATTCCTGCAGCAGCCAGGGCCTGTTTCTATGGCTCTGCTATTCCCCCCTTTTTAGAGAGAAAAAAAAAAAAAGTCTTTTATAAAGTGTCCATACGCTGCCTTGAAATGGAAAGCACTGCTTGACTCTTCAGCCCCACAAAATGCTCTGCACTGCCAGGCACAGCACACACTCCCTGCATTCTGTTCAGGTACACTCCAGCACTTTAACTCCAAGATTCATCCAGCTGTCCACACCTCCTGGAACAGCACGAGCACCTCAGCCTGAGCTTGTGTTCCTGATGTTTCCCTGCTCTACAACCCACACTGGCAGTAAGAGGGGACCCTGAGGCCAAGCTCCCACGCCTGCACATGTACTTCCCTCTATTTTTACAACTTTGCTGTATTCAGTTAGTAATTATGACAAGTAGGGATATAATGTTCCTACTTAAGAGTTACCAAATCAGAGCACTGTAATTATCCATTTACAGAAACATTAAAATAACAGAAACTTTATTGCTACTAGTCTCAAAGTAAGTGTAATGAATACTCCATTTAACTAAGGTTACCAAGTAAATATTTCTGTGCTTAGAAAAGTCATCCTTTCCCATAGGCATGCCCATTAAAGCTATTGGCTTTAGGTAAGCAAATAAATAAACCACAGGGACTTTTTACGGACACTGATCCCAGTCAGAAAGTCAACAAACATCAGGAATAACACTGGTGGAAGAAGCAGAGGAAGCTCTATAGCCTTGCAGACCAGAGAACAAGTAGCTGTGACTAACTGCATTCAAGCCAAAAAATCACACCACTCCAAGAAGAGTTAGCATTAAATATAAAAACAACGACATGGGAAATAAAAAATAAATACATAAATATATCGCTCAACTAATTCCATGTGTTCATATAAACTGACTTTTTTATTCTTACATACTATTATAATTATTTTGCCCAGATTCAATTCAACTCTTGGATTTATAAAGAAAAAAAGTAAACCAATAGTAAAAATAAAACCAGAGCAAATAGCAAGGCACATCCTTTCTTCCTAATGCCCCAACAAAGCATTTAAATCCCTTGTGGGGCTGAACAAAGCCGACACAGACCACAACAAAATAACAAAAGACACTCATTTATTTTCAAGTTCCCTAGAAAGGAGAGAGCTTCCCAAAGATTTTGGAGCTGCCAGGGAAGCTGTGGATTGTGCTATCCTTGCATGGAGCAATGGCAACCACTGGAGTGTTTGGGAGGGTAGAATGCAATCAATTTCTGGAAAATTAATTAACAAAAATAGTTGTTTGTGTTTTGTTTGGAGGAAGAGGGGTCAGGGTTGAGCTTATCTCCTAAACAAATACCTTTCTAAGTAAGATAGGTATTTAGTTTCTCCACCACATCAACTTTTCTAAAAGGAGCTTAAAATGCTCAGGCAAAACTAAGCCTAGGGGAGAAAAGGAAATTTTCTAAACTCGATTAGTGGTTCCACACAGTTAGAGCGATTTCAGGAGGATTACAGCCAAAACTGCTCTTTCCTGAGAAAGCCATCTTAACCAGGCGTCCTGAGTCAGGCCGAGTTTTGGTGATAGCCATCTGGGATTAGGGATCCGTGTCAACAGTACAGCGGTAAATAAAGGTGACCTGCAACCCCCCGGCCTGCTGGATTCCCGGGCAAACCTCTCCCGTTTCCCTTCCTGCCCGGCAGCCGTGCGGCAGAGCTGGGCTGTCTGGCTCTGCTTACCGCGCCGGAATTCCAGTCACCTAAGCAAAGCGAGTCACTTTGGGGAGGGGAGCGCTGTAATTTAATATATGATAGACACACAAAGAAGTTATTGACTTTAAAGTCTCCGAGCCCGGCAAACAGGCTCATCAATCGCACCCTTTCGCAAAAGGGGTCCTGGATTGAAGAGGGGGCGGAGGGGGAGCAGGAATCACCTCCGGCTAAGTGGGGGCTGGGGTTTCGGCCTCTCCCGTGCCAGGACCTAATTCCTGGACATCCCGGTGCTGCGCTGGGGTCACGCTGGCGGGG
>VZRZ01002776.1:157995-175893 GCA_013398175.1 Climacteris rufus | reverse complement strand
CTGGGCTGGCCGGGATGGGGGGCTGGGTGCGGTACCGGGCGGTACCGGCGCTGTGCTGGCCGGGGTACCGGGGCGGTACCGGCGCTGGGCTGGCCGCCGGCCCCGCCGTGCGGTGCTCGGTCACGAGTGCGCGGCACGCAGGCGCTGAGCGGCAGCGGGGGGACGGGGCCGGGGCCCCACAAAGGCGCGGACGGTCCCTGGGTTGGTACCGCAGCCCCCGGGATGCGCCCCAAGAGTTGAGCGGTTCCGCTTAATCGGGGGGAATTTGGGTTCCGCGACCGCCCGACCGCAACGGCGCACAGCCGGGGCAAAGAGTGGCGAATTAACGTAGCAAACACTTGAAAATAATCTTGTAATACTCGGACTTGGGCTTAATTGTGGTGTCGGCTTCGCTCTGTGCCTGTGCCACGCGTGCGGCGCGGCTCGGCGCGGAACGCGCACCCGGCCGGTGCCGGCACCGCTCCCGGCTCTGCACCCACGTGTCTGCTGAGAACCGGCCGTAAAATCTAGAATGTGTTGTAGATGGTCTTAAACAGGTGTTAAATAAAGCAAAATTGCCTTTGCAATATGTATGTACAACAGGTAGTTAGAAACCGCATGAAAAAGTAGGTTAAAATCCTACAAAGTAAGCTACTGATACAAAAAATCTGCAGGATGCAGTTCCTAAAACTATCGGCGGGTCTCATTTCTACAACACCCACTAACATCTACTCTAAATTGATGCTGAGCAAGTATTGGGACCATCTGATTGCAATAGCAGGGTCAGAGTGCAGGTTTTGAACAGCCTCCAGGTTCCACAGCGTGGCTCCTCTCTGAAGTGACATCCTTTACTTCCCCTCCACGCCCCCCAAGAAAGGGAACATCAAAGCCTACCCAAACCCAGGGTCGGGCCTGATGGCTTTGGCAGTGCTCCTCTGGTTTGCTTTTTGCAATCACTTAAACGTCCTAGGTACTATATTAAATATATGAAGTGTTAATGCAAAATGTAAACCACATTAAAATTCAACTTTGCAGGCCTCGCCGTTGATCTCTTTGGAACAATCCTTATTTTAATGATCCATGACATGTGGATAAAGGCAGGAGAGGACAGAGTTCTAACAGGATTTAAGGCAGCGAGCTTCTCCTTCTGATTCTGCCAAGAACTGTTTGCAGAATCTTGAAAAATCATGTAATCTTTCTCTAACATCTCCCTATTTGCAGATGATTGAACTTTACTATCGTATGGAAGTGTTTTATAGGCTATATATTGAAGTGTGGATTCCAGATGTCTGTTGGAGCAAGTGCATTATTAATCCATAATCCTGAGGAGATATATACATATCTCGACCTTTCAGCCAAGATTACTCAATCTTAAAATTAAATACATGTGTACATCTGTAGGATTGAGGTCAGAATACAAGATAAATGGATGTTACTAGAGAATCATCAGACAAAAAACACATCATCCATCCATGCTGCAAAAGTCCACCAAAAGAGACAGAACAGAGACATAAAAGAAAATCAACTCATTTTTCTAAATATTTTTTTTTTGGACATGGACAATCTGAGACTCTTCGTGCATCAAGCAAACCCACCAAGGACTGTATCCATCACATACACCTGGAAACACCAGAGCACACTATTGAAGAGTGGAAGTAAATGTTTCAGAAACACCACAATTTCTATTTATAGATCTCCAAATATAGAAAACACTTTTTAACCTTGTTTTAAGACAGAAATGATTCCTATTCAACTACAGTTCATTATACCATGGAAATAATCTGTGTGTTAATGACAAAAAACCTCTCCAAAACTTGAAAGAACTGGGGGAAAAATGGAGGAGGGGGAGTTTGTAGGCTGTGGATGCTGAGAATATCCATGTCCACAGCTGCACTAGACAGGATAAAAACATTTAGAAGCAATATTAAATTCCTGTGCTTAGTGCTGGCTGATGAGGGTTGAGGCTGGTTTCCCCCCTGAGCAGATCATGGCACAGTTTTCCAAGAGTGTCCAGATCTGGGCCCCATCAGGCAGTGCTTGGAATGGCACAGTCCAGGGGTGACACAACACTGGCCTTCTGCACAGTCAGAAATATGGGAAAAGCACAAAAACATTGTGATATACTGTCAAAATTGAAGTATCAACTGTGGAAAGGGAGCAGTGGTTATTGGGAAAGGGACTGAAGTCTTCAAAAAAACACTAAAACTTTTTTTTGGTAGATGTTAATGTAGCTTAAATTATTTAAGATCTAATCATGCCAAGGCGCTGGATCCTGACCTCGTTAGCTTGAGACTGGGAGCTGTCATTTAATTAATGTTGTACTGCAGGGCTCATGCTAAATCCAGAACTGAAGTGCTGTGCTTGGCAAGGCTGTATGAAGACATGGGATCATTTCACCCCATTGAGCTTTTAAACAGTTACTTCCCATTGCACTGAACTAATCTTCAAACATTTTTGAAAATACTGTTTATCCTGTAACATCTACCATGCTATACTTCACCTTGGGTTAAGATGGAAGACGAAGTATTTAACCATTTCATTGTTTTATGAAGGAAGTTAAAATACAATTTTTTTAGACATGACAGCTCAAAACATTTCCTGTGCAGAAATTTCATCAACTAAACTTTCAGCTCTACTTCAGATGAGATTTGCAAAGATGTTTCCGTTAAGCTCCCTGGGACAGCTGACAGACCTTTCTTTGCCTTTTGCAACTTCAAATGTGTTGTTTTTAAAGCAGATCTACCACGACTTCCACTTTGTGGTGGCTTGATTCGGTTTGGGTACAGTAACAGGAACAAATGGAAGTGCTGATTTGCATGTGAAGCTGCAGATACGTTTTAGCAAAGCTGCTCTGCCGAGGGCAGCACCTCGGTGTGCTCAGCACCGGATCACATTAATCACAGGGTACTCAGAGAACCTATTCAGCTTCCCACAGAAAATACAGAAGTACATTTTTAGCAGGGAAAAAAAGAACTATGAGTATCCTTGTGACAGTGTACAGATTTGTCAGGGCTTTCTGGAAAGAAACTTGGACTTCTGCCACCTGCTCCGATTGTGTTCATGCATAAATGATCCAGAGAACGGGTTGACATTACCTCTAATTAGTGGTAATAACAGCCTGCTGAAAGGGCCCGTTCCCTTTCTCTTGCATGTACATCCCTCACTTTTCCTGCATTAGGTCTGGTGCAGCCACGGGGCGAGTCACTTCGGTGACCTGATCCGGCTGAAAACTCAGCCATTAAGAAGAAGAATATATATTTATTTCATTAGGTCAGTGCACTGAAACTCTGTGGCCATTTGATCGGAGCGATGCACAGGCTGGAGAGGAGAGGGCTGAGATGAAGGGAGAGGGCAGGATACACCCTTTTGGTGGCCTTCCGCAATTGCACGGGTCACGGGTGACAGCAAACGCCGGCCCTGAGCCTCAGCGTGACTTCAGAAGAACTCCCTGAAGCATTTCTAAGAGTTAATTAAGCATGGCTGACTCTTTTAGTTTCAGCTAACTCCAGAGTGGCAGTGTAGAGGTGTGTAATAATGAGTAATGGAGTTGGAAATAATTTATCCTGTTTAGTTTGTACCGCAGATGGGGCTATAAAATGGGACAGAAAGGGAAAGGGGTGCACTGCTGTGCTCCTTGTGTTGTAGTTGCAGAAGAAGGTTTGATCCTTAATGTGTGTTTTTCTGTTTAACAAATTGATTTTTTAAAATTTCTCATAGGAAAGAAGTGCTTATTTCAAAGCTACAACACTGAGTCTCGGAAGCTTAAAATGGCACATGGGTTTGGTTTGGAAAGGGGGATGAGACAAAATGTCTTCACTGATTCTGTAGGCCCTTCTTCACACTGTTTCTCTGAATGAAATACAAACTCAGCAGTACATCAGTGTTTAATGTTGTTGTATCTTTCAAAGCCCTTTCCAATAAACAGGAATAAGAGTGATGGACAGACAAATAGAGGAACAGTGAGTTCAAAGAGTCTGTTTTAATACAATTATTTAGAAGTCCTTCCCAGATGTATGTCTCTTGCAGATGGTTTTTCTTTTAGAGAAATCTGATTTTAGGGAACAGGTCAAGACCCAGGTGTTATTAGTGCAGTACTAATCCCTCATGATGTTACAGTTCAACCATAATTTTGCACAGAAACAAGAAGAAATAGTGAACAACCCATGTTGGTTATGTACATGTACATAAACATTTGTCATAACTTATGAGCAGCACTGCAAAATATTTTAAAATATATAGTTCCACAAGAGCTACATGACAGAGACTTAAATGTTAGTTTGAGATGTGGAGGAAGTTCTAGTTACTGTTTTTTGATGGTTATCATATCTCACATGAAAAAAGTGGTAAAGAAATCACGATTGGTTTGTTACTCATTGCTTTGCAATGTGGTGCTCAGACAGCCTCAGGCACCAGTGGGAGACACAGAAAATGCTGATTGTGGGGTGAGGTCTTCTGTTTTGGTTTTTTTTTTTAAGAATGAAAGCACATAATCATAGTATCATTTAAGTTGGAAAAAACCTTTAAGACCATCAAGTCCAACCACAAACCTAACAGTGCCAAATCCACCCCTAAATACTAATTTGTGCTGGACCTCCACTCAGATGGGTCCTACACAGCAGTAATGTCAGTCATAAAAGAGAAAGAAGGTGGCCAACATTCCATGGAATCAGTGATAGAACAGCAAAGGCTTTTATGTAAAGAGTAAGTCAAACTCATTCTTCTACTGAGGTGTTTAAATGCCCCTAGCAATAAAAATCTCACAAGTTGTTTGTAACAAGAAGATGACTGTGTTTATTTCCCGGGAAGGGAATGAGATCAGACCTACATGGTACAGGGAATGCCTCTGAAGACTTCAAATCACTAAAATTATTTTTCTTGGATGTTTTCACTACATCTTTTTAAAAATAATATCTTGTACATGAAAAGCATCAAGGGACCTTGTTGGTATAGATTGTCATTCCCTTGGCTGTGCCTAAGTAAGTGAATGACCTTGCAAATCAGAAAGGTGTGAAGAGAAGAACAAAGCAAAAATGTTAAAAACAATCTGCTGTGATTTCCCTACTTCTAAATAAGATGGAAAATGTCAAAACAATACAAACTGATGATGCTTTTGATTGCTAATGGAACTAGCAGGTATTCAGCTCCTATGTCACCATCCAGGTGCCTGTAAATAGTAAAAGTATCCTTCTCCAGTATTATTTGTGTTGTTAAAATCATATTTTTCTTAACTACAAATTGATAGCAACAGGTTTGTTTCTTACATGTCCCTTAATTCTCCTGAAATACAAATTTGATGTGGCACAAGCAGTGTATTGCCTCACCTTTTCAGAAATCTTCAGATCTGTGCCTTGTGTTCCCTAGGGAGTTCTGCTCTATGCCTCACTTTTCCCTCTGTAAAACACAGAAAAAGTAAATTATGGTTTAAAGGGTTTATGTGAATGTGGTAATAAAAAAATCTTTCAACAGTGGCATGTGTAGGTGTTGAAATGTTCTGCTTAATCAACCTTATCGACTGCTTGCTGATAAAAGCGGGTTTATCAAGAGCTCTGGGCCTACAAAATGTTGCGAAAACCTGAAGTACGTGACAAAGGGTTAGGTGGGTCAGTTTTAATTGGAAGTGAGGGTGGATGCTCTGACCGGTTTGATCCACAGGCCAGGTGTAGCTTGAATATTTAAAGATTTAAGTAGGAGAAGCTACAGAAGCAAGAGGTTGAGGCACCGCTTTGTGTTTTGCTCTGAGGGAAGCGTTGCAGGGGGACATCCCGTCCTGTCCGCCCTGGGGAGCGCAGGGGGTCCTGCACCGGCCTGAGGGGCAGAAATGCACCGGGAACTACCGATTCCCGTCCAGGTGAGCTGCTCACCCGGACAACGGGCCCGGAGCTCATCCCCACAGCCCGGCGGGGCCGCAGCGCCCTCAGAGCCCTCAGGGCCCGGGCGCGGCGCCCCCTGGCGGCGGCGGCGGCACCGGGGGGGCACCGGGACGGGCGGGATCGCCCCGCATGGACACGGAGCTCCGGGATGGACGGACCGACCGACTGCGGCCTCAAGGGGCTGCAGGACACATGGAGAGGCTCGGGACAAGGCATGGGGGCCAGCACACGGGGAATGGCTTCCCCCGCCACACGGCAGGGTGGGTGGGATATGGGCAGGAATTGTTCCCTGCGAGGTGCGGAGCACCCGGCCGAGCGCACCCAGAGGAGCTGGGGCTGCCCCTGGATCCCTGGCAGTGCCCAAGGCTGGGTTGGACGGGGCTTGGAGCGCCTGGGACAGTGGAAGGTGTCCCTGCCCATGGCACTGGATGAGCTTTAATGTCCTTCCCAGCCAGCCCATCCTGGGATTCAGGCTCCTCTGCTGTTCTGCTGTCCTGTGCTGCACCACGCACATCTGGATGAACAAAGGAAGCTGTGAAGATCCCCTCAGACACAGCCCCATTGTCCCAGGGCTGTTAACGGCACAGCTTGGACAAACAGAATTGCACAAAGCAAACGAAACCCTCAGGGTTAAGGTACAGGGAATCGTTTCTTTATAAACCAAATCCATTTGCTGCAGAACCTCCTATTTATTAAAGGTCTCCTCCCTAAGAAAATAAATCAATCCCCTGACCCACAGAGGCTGTACAATGCACTGGCATGCAGGGCTCCCCTGGCAGCTGGTTGGGTTAACACAGCCCTGCACTCCAAGACTGGGTTGTTTGTTGTTTCTCCTTTCTCCTGCTCCCTGCTCTGTCCCCAGAGTTTCTCCTTGCAAGGTGATGGCTTTTCCTGAGGCTGTTCTCCTGCCAGGCTGCATCAATTGCTCCCCCTCAATGAGCAGTGGCAGCTTTGCTTGGAGTGGGAGGGATTCAACAGTGCAGTCCCTGGAACAATTCCTGGGCAGCAGGGTTTTTGTGCAATTCCTAATCCAGGAGGAGATCAGGCAGGGATGGAGTGGCAGATGAAGCAGGGTAAGGCTCTGGCCAGGCTGGGGGGGTTACTCTGTAAAATAAGAACATTTGGAGACAGAGTAACCAGAAAGAGCAACTAAAAGTAGCCAATATAAACATTGTACTTGAAATGAAACTTTTTACAAAAAATTATCTGGATACAGAGGGACTTCTGGCTGGACAACTTCCTGGGGAGCAGTCCTGCCCCTCTGTGAGGCAACACCAGATGAAACCTGCACACAAACACCACAAATATTTTAGATATTTGCAGTAAGCATCAACTTAGCAGCTGCTGATTAATAATTTATTAACGTTCCCATTAAATGGTACATTCACTCCACAAGGCTTAAGCAACTTTCTGGTGGTTTTATTTACAGTCTGCTGTGTGTTCTGTAAAACACAGGAGTGGTCACAGACAGACACACAACACAGGTATTTTCAAACATTTAAATAAGTACAGTTTATTCCAAAGTAATTCTACACACTACTTCTTCCATAAAAATATAAAAAATAGTTTAGTTACCATATTTTACCTAAACCAAGATACTTAGGAATTCTTCCACAAGTGATGCCCCCTCCCCAAAAAGGGCACTCCAACAATAAGAAATTTAGGAGACTGCATCACCAAATAAAACACCAATGCCAACTGAAAATGCACCAGAAAACCAAACCATTCCCAGCCTGCATCCAGCACTCCCTGTTCTGCAGTGTTTGCATCTGCTTTTGTTCCTTTTGTGGGGTTTTTGCACTGACTTGTGGGCAGTTCCCACAGACACTGTCACAGACAAAAATGACTGAAGTCCTGCAGACTGTCACTCACCACGTGCCCAACAACCCAGCCTGGCAATCCTGCACCACTCACATTCCTTGGGAAACACATCCAAAGGGGAACACATTCCTTGGAGACCTTTATTCCAAGGAGTCTCTTCTTCTTCCTGAGCACCCTGTGAAACCAGTGCCCAGTCTGGTGCTATTCCTCTGCTTTCACTGACCATGTTCTGGATGGGAATATTCTGATGGAGTTCTGCAGAACACCCCCTCCAGCCCTTGTCTCACTGGGGCACTCTGAATTTACAAAAAAAAAGGCACAAAGATGAAACTCCTAAAGCAGCACCAGCCCAAACTCACTGAGCTGCAGCTTTCCAACACCAACACTGTCTCAGGAAACACTTCCAACACGTGGCCAAGGACACAGGGGAGGGAAAAGCCCAGAGCCCCTGGGCAGGACAAGCACTACACTGATCAGTAACAAACCAACACTGCTTCAGTTTGGTGGTGCAGTAAAGACTCGACCTGGAAGCATCAGGAAAAGCCATTGGAACACAAGCTCAGCAGCACAGGATCCGTTTGTCACCAGCGAGATGGAAGGCTCTGGGTGTGACACGGTGTGCATTCGGGTTCAACAATGCCACAGCTCCACAGCAGCACTGAAAAACTTCTGCTTTTACCAGAATTTTACCAGATTTTCTCAATGGAAGTGAAGCTGTCACTAACAGAGGAACAGCACATGATGCACAGCATAATCTGCAAGAAAAAGCTTTTGCTTCCCAGCGTGTAAACATCCAGGTTACTGGACCTTAGCTCATATAAACAAATCTGATGATAGATTTTTTTTATTTTTTTTAGAACTAAAAAAGTAAAATCTTCCATAAAAGGATAAACCACAAAAATACTCTCTCAGTAAGTCTCACGTGCCATTGAACACCTTCCATGTCCTATGAACAAAACTATGCAAAACACCTAGAAAGTCTGAGCAGTGGAAATGCTGACCACGACCTGTTTTTGGCAGCCGTGTGCTCCAGAGCCCAGGGAGCTGCTGTCACTCACTCCACTCCAGTCCTGCACTCCCCAGCTATTTCTTCTTCTTCTTCTTCGGGGGCTCATCCTCAGAGCTGCTGTCTGAGCTGCTGCTGCTGCTGCTGGAGGAGCTGGAATCCGAGTCGAAGGAGGAGGAGGAGGAAGAGCTGCTGGAGGACGGGGAGGAGGAGGAGGAGGAGGAGCTGTCCTCGCTGTCACTGTCCGAGGAGGAGGAGGAGGAAGAGGAGTCCTCGCTGTCAGAGGAGGAGTCACTGGCTGAGCTGTCACTGCTGCTGCTGCTGGAACTGGTCACGCTTTTGGACCTGAGAGAAAACAGAGAGCTGAGCACAGCCCTGCCACAGCCATCCCACAGTGTTCTCTCTGCTCTCTTGGAATCGTCCAAAGATCAATTATTTGCCTTGAAAATTTCCAGGCCTCACCCTCTAAGATGAACTCGTGTGCCCTCCCCTCCCTTTTCCACTCCTGGATGGAGTTTGGCCATTTGAGCAGTGGCAGAGTGGCCCAGGGACAAAATCCAGCAGGACTGCAGAGCCAGGGAAGTGGGAAAGCTGGCCAGGATTTTGCTCCCAGCCATGACCAGGGGCTTTGCTGACCTGAATGTCCTGTACTACCCAAGCCCTGGGGAAAATGAACCGAGCTCAGTTCCTGCCTCACACTGCAAGGGAGTGAAACTCTGGCACTGCAAGAGTCAGGGGAGGTTTCATCAGTGATTTCAGCAAGGTCAGAACTGTTCCCAACAAAAGCTGTTCTTAGATTACCCCTGGCAGAAGAACCCAAAGTACCTGCCACTACAGGATGCTTGTGTTTTCCAGGTGGAGGAGAAGGCTGGAAACAACCCAAGATTAAGACAGAATGATGAACATAGCAAAGAGGATTTCTGTGTGCTCTGCACTTTTATTTTCATGTTCAGCCCTTCCTGGGGCCGTTGTTCTCAAGATCAACATCTCTGATTAACTGAGGTGATAAGAATTCCAAGAGAGTACAATTCAATTCTCCCATAGATCTTTCCCCAAAGGTACTGATTCACCTCCCTTCCCACCAAAGTCAACCAAAGAGCATCCAAAAATGGAAATTATGATAATGCAGAATCTTGTTTCCATTAAAAAATTAATGTTGTATTTTTTATCAGAGGCTTTGGTTCAACAGAACAGCTCAGGAAATGCCTGTGTTAAGGTTATTGAAGTGTGAGGTTTTTTCATATCAGCCCTGTCAGCTGACAAATGTGGGTGTGGATTAAGCCCCAAAGCCCTGAAGTTTCTGTAACACATCTGTAATCTGTGTGTGTGCAGTTCCTTACTGATACAGCCATAAGGGCTGGTTAAATACTGACCTATCCTGGGAAAAACCAGCACTAAGATGAGGGAAATCAAGAAAATGGGAGTAGAAGTTTCATTCTGACCAGTTCCATCAGATGTGCAGAACCACTGACATGGGCAGGAGTCAGAGGATGCCCTGAGTAACTCTGAACTTGCTTCTCCTGGTCACCTTTCACAGAATCCATAGCAGCAATCCATGGAGATCCAGAGTTTAGGTTAAAACCCAAAAGCCACTCACAGAAACACCAGGATATTGCACTTAAAGCTGCCTCTCCCAGAGCAAAGCAGCAGCTGGGGCTGGGAGAGGAAACAGGCAGCTGCTTGTCCTCATGTGAGGGAACACTGGGCTGTTGGTACTGACAGGAGAGCATGGAGCAGGTAAAATTCCAACATCAAATGTACCATGACATGGGATGTGACACTGCAGAGGCTGCAGGTTGGTACATCGAAGGGTTTGGGCTCTGTCACACCTGTGTGAAAGCACAGAATTTCTCCAGCAGGGAACATTCATCCTCCTCAGGACAAGACTCTTTCCAAGAGTTCATCCCTCTGATTCTGTTCTGTGTGGGCCAAGTGCTGGTGGAGCCCAGGCTGTCACCTCCAGGCTGCCACCCTGCTCTGCTCCAACACCCCCAGGCTGTCACTCTGCCCTGCCCCAAAATCCCCAGGCTGCCACCCTGCTCTGCTCCAAAATCCCCAGGCTTTCAACTCCAGGCTGTCACCCTGCCCTGCTCCAACACCCCCAGGCTGTCACCCCCAGGTTGTCACCCTGCCCTGCTCCAACACCCCCAGGCTGTCACCCCCAGGTTGTCACCCTGCCCTGCTCCAACACCCCCAGGGCTTTTCATCCACTGACACCCAACCCACAGTTGTGGGCACAGCCCCAGCTGAAGGAAGGAGGGAGTCAGGACACATCCTCCCCTTCAGCCAGGGGGATTCAGCTGTGCTCCCACACCAAGTGGGCTCCCAAGGGACAACCCAAGAGCTCTGCAGCCAAGGAGCAGCTGGCAGGCAGCTCTGTGCCACCTGAGGTCACAGGGCTCTGCAGGCTGCTCTGCCTCAGCCTGTTTTTCTGGTTAAGCCTGAGCTCCCTTATTACTGTTTATATCAAAACAAACACACTCTGTGTAAAAGGTTTGTGCTCCTCCTGCCACAACACAAACTTTTGCACGGTTTTATTATAAATCTGGAACTTATGTATTTTTTGGATTCTCCACATTTCATTCTTCCCTTATCATAATAAAAATCTAAATAGCAAACTATCAGGAAGGGAATTACATTGATGAATTCTGTGCTTGCACAGGAGGAGGAGAATAACTCAAATCTACAAGAGTTTTAAAATTCCAAGGAAAAAGTGGCCAAACCACCCCCTTCCCCACGAACCCTTTAGCTTTTTCCATTTTTGCTTTGTTTTGGAGCTCAAATACTCTGAAAGGAATTATGCTGCAGCATCTGAGAAAGCTGAAGAGGCCTGAGCTCAGAAACCAGTTAGCTCATGATCTCACCAGTCCTGAGCAACCCCAGCAATAAATGGGCACTGCAGGGAAAGGAGCCTTTGCTCAAACACCCTCCAACAGCCCAGCAGAATTCCAACAAAGCCACATTCCACATGACAGCCTGGAATAGAGGCACAGTTAAAAGATCTGCTCTGCCTTATTTGCTGCCTGCCACACACAGCAAAAGGCCTGGCCTTTGAGCACCTCCTGAGCACGGGGTTAGGTCAGGTTTAGAGGCAGAGCACTGACAAGAGATGGGAAGAGGTGCAGAGGCTGTCACTGGGCACATTCCCCTGCAGTGAAGCTCCCAACGTGTTACAGCCACAGCCTGGCTGCTCCTCCACCAGCTCTGCCAGGAGAGCCAATTCCCAAGCAAAGAGAAATGCAAAGAGAAGTACAAACAATGTCCAAAGAGCTCTTGGCTCCCACCAGTACTTGGAGAGGGGGAGGGTGATTTCCTGCATTTTGGTTTGGTTTGGGATTGAGGGGTTTTGTTTGGTTTTGAGGTTGGGGTTTTTTGAGATGATTTCATCCCCCAGACAAAGATTCAGAGAACTGGCAGGAGAAGGGAATGAAAACAACAGAAGTCAGAGCAGGATGGGCAGGTGGAGCAATGACAGACCACAAAACCCCCTGCCAGTCTTGCACAAATGTTTCAGAGACACCTGAGGGACTCTGAGGCAGAAACAGGAAGATTTTTATTACTAAAGCAAGATCATGCAGAGGGAGAACAATCAGCAGGGAGAAAAGCAGAGAACAAAAAATTTAGAGGTTTTGGACTGGGAAGAGTAGAAATTCTCCAGATGTCTGTCAGACAAAAGCCTGTAACAGTCTCAGAGCAGTAAAAGCAAAACTTATTTGCAATTTTGACTTTTGGCACCCCCTCCCAAAGTCCTGCTGGAACAGCCAGAGCTGGAACAGCAGCACCACTTCCAGCAGCCCCCACATACCTTTTTTTCTTGGTCTTCTTTTCTGCAGCACTTTCTCCAGCACTAATTAGGAGGGGAAAGATAATGGCTTTGATTAATGCAGTAGGAAAATTAAATAATTAGCAGCACAGTGAGGTTTAATATTCAATGGGTAGCTCTTCTCAGCCCTGTGCAAAGCAGAACAACCACCCACCTACGAGGCAGGGGTGGAAAAAACAGCAATTCACCCCTAATTTTCTGTGTTATTTAAGCCCTACTGTCCCCTTTGCCTCATTTTATATGGACAACAGAATGTTGGGATGTGAAAGGCACAGGAGAAAAGGATCCAAAAAAGTTGTGTGAATTGATTGAAACAAAGGGTAAAACAAAGCCTGTAGCTTTCACTTTCCTTTCAAGTGCAAAAAGAAACAGGAAAATCTATTTATATTGATCTTTCCAGCCAAGTGTCTTTCAGATTCCCAAGTGTTCATTCCACTCACACAAAGTTTTAGTGGTAACAGAGTAGACAGTTCTTGGTGTGCCAGAAAAATGAGATTTCTCCAATTTTTTTTAAATTTTCACACATCTGGTATGAAAACATCCTCACCACACAGAAGAGCTTTCCACACTGCCTTGAGGGCAAGAGGAAGATTCACTGATACCCATTGATACCCTGATCTCCCAGGACCCTCAGAGCTCCAACACCACCAGGAATGAGCATTCCCTCAGCATTCCTGCCCTGCCAGGCAGGCAGAGGGAGGCTCACAACACCTCCAGAGGGTCCATCAGAATTCAACACCAGGCAAACACAGGGATCCTGGAGCAACTGGGAAAGGAATCTGTGCTGAAAAACCTGGATGTGGTTATTAAAATAAATATTGACCTTATTAGCTGGGTTTGCCTTCTGGTTAATGATTCCTGGGTGGGTCTTTAAAGGTGAGGACACAAATTCTCTGAACAACCTGTGGGAGGTCCAGCTTCTCCCCAGGCCAGGAAGAACCTTCCAAAGCAAGTGATGGAAAAAGCAAAAGTGAGACCCAGGAAGTTGCTTTTCCATGAAGAAAAAGCTTCATCCTTGGAAGTGCAGCATTGGCAGCTGAGGAACAGGATCCCTCCTGGCACAGCTAAGGAGCTTATGGTTATATAACCCTGGGAATCCAGCCCAATTTAACCAGGATTAAACACTGTTCCCACCTAGGGATTACTCAGCCTTCCTTCTACAGGATGGCTTTTCCCAGCACATGCCACTCACACCAAGGATTGGAACAGCCCAAAATCCTCCTTTTGTGGCAGACTGGACAGTTCTGTCATTCCTACATAAAATTATCCCAGACTCAGACTCAAGTCCAAGGGCCAGGACAAGGAATTTCACCCTCAATTCACCACCCTTCAGTGCTAACCTGCAAAAAATTCACCAGAAATAGGCATAAAAGCAACAATGAAATGAGTCTTAAAGTCTCAAACTTTGCCTAAAAATCTTGAGTTTCTGAAGAGGCTCTGTCTCCAGATGGAGCCAAGTTTCAGAGTCCAAGCACTCCTCATGTCTATCTACAACACTGGGTGATTCCAATTACTTCAGAATTATTCACTGGATCAAAATTAATTTCAAAATCAATCATTTTACATCACTCTGCTCAGAAGCTAACGAGCTTCCACTTAAGGCAGTGTTTCAGGCCTGTGACTCATAATTGCTGCTGAGGAAGCCAAACCAGCCCTGGCTGCCAGAGGTGCCAGCAAAGCTGGGAATGCTCCCCACAAATCCCACCCTGGCAGGGCCCCTGACTGAGGGCATTGCCCAAATCCTCCACAATGCCAGGGACTGTCCCTCTTCAGCTCCCCAAGCCAAAGTGGAGTGGCAGAAATGACCCTCACAAACAGGAATTCCATGGAAAACGGACGTACTACATCGTTTTTCTCGCTGGAACTGTTTGTTAGAACAATTATGAACCTCGGGGGAAGCATTAAAATGTATTCCCAGGGCAAAGTGGACAGGAAATCAGGTGCCACATGCAGAGTTCTGTTTAGAATTCTCTGTCTGGCTGCATCTTCCACTTTCTCAGCTGTCACAACAGGAAATAATTGTGCAATTGTGAGATGTTTATACTTCATGCTTGAGAGTTAAACCACTTGATAACCCAACTGTCCCTCACCTGTTTAACCCTGCAGCTCCCAGTGGGCTGGGCCAGGCTTAACTGCACATCTGAACTGCAAACCTGAACACAAGGGCAAGAACTTTGCTGTAAATACAGTCACAGTTTCCACACCCATCTGCCTGTACAGCACATAAACATGACATCAAACAACCAAGGAATTCAGGAAATCACTCCATTACCAAAAAGGCTCCAACTACTTTAACTTTGCCTCAGTGTTTTTTGTTTCAGACAGGCAAAAACAGTTTTAAGTGAATTTTAAACGAGCATGTGTTAATGAAAGATTTAAATTAAAATGTGAATTTTAATTCTGTGGGACCTGAGTGTACATATTTCACCTAAAAACAAATCAGCTCTAACACCACACAATCTGGTGAAAGATCACAGAAAATAGTCTGGGAGAACAGCTTTTCTTTTATTTCATTAATAAACCAGACATTTCTTACCTCTGTTGCACCAAGAGTTGCTTCTCTTTCTCTTTCAAGATTTTGGCCAGCTGAGCTGTCCTTGAAGGCCTGTGCAGGTATTTTCTCTTCCCTGTACATTCATATGTCCAGTGACCAAACTCTAAACACTTCTGACACCTCACATGCTGCTTGTTTGCCTCCCTAGAAAAATGCAGAGTTGCTTAAGTGACTCATTCCAAGTCTGCCCTACCCAGTGGAAATACATTTATTCTTTTATCATGCAGCTTTTCACAACATCAAGTTATGATTAAACCAGAAGTTCAGAGGTGCTTCAGCTTTTCCTTTGAATCAGGGCAGGACCAGCAACATCAGGTACAAACAGATTTTAGGCAAACATCTTCATTTATTAAACATTTTCACAGAGGAACAATCACAGCACAATTTGCTGCTACCCAACAACTGCAGGTGGCTCTGGCTTCAGAGAAATAATTGAAATGATGGTTTAGAGCACAGTTAGCAAAGAGCAGCAGCCTCATTTCCCAATCCCAGAATTTAACACTCAGGTCCCAAACTGCCCAGTTCTCACCAGCAGCCTGGGACTCCCCAAGTAAAGAGAATAAATCCAAGTGAGCTGCAGCCAGGAGCTGTCACAGCCTGGCAGGTTTGTCTTGGAACAATCAGATCCTTGCTCATTTGTGCAGAGCAGATCAGGCCAGACAGACCTGGCTGCCCTGTACCCCCAACACCTGCAGGAGCAGGGGGATTTCACACCCAGTTCTGGTTCTCACTCTGGTAAAATCCTGGCAGCATTTTTAGAAATCAGGGAAGGAGAACACTCCTATTTTCGCTCGAGCTCTTAAGCTGCTGTTCTGAAGCTCTGCAAAGCTGTTTTGCTTTGCTCTGCAAAGCTGTTTTGCCTCCTCTCCCAGCCACCCCCCTCCTTTACAAACAAGGGAGCTCACCCAGCCCAGGGACTGCTCAAGGTCACAACCAAAATTAGTTCTGAGCCAGGGCTGAGCTCAGGACTGTGTCACTCCTCTTCAGTTCCCTGCCACTGCTGCCTCTTCCTGCCACCTTCAGCTTTTTTCCCAAGCACCAAAACACTCATTTTTCAAGGCCAGCCCATCTAAACTCTCTGGAATTAGCAGCCTGGCTGATCTAGGAAGCTCCCAGACTCCTTTATGAGGATTAAGTGACAGGCCAGGCCAGCAGTGAGCATTCCCTCCTTCCATGTGTGAATTGCTTCTCCCTCAGCCTCAGCCACCACCTTCTGTGACAGTTCCTGAAGGGAATCTTGGTTGAACAACCCTCACTTCTGCAATGCAAAGAGCATTTGGCTTCATCCTCAAGCCTCAGAAACACTCAGCACAACCAGCACTAAAAAACTGATTAAACTTTCAGCCCGCGCCGCACAACGACCTCAGACTTGAGCAGGAATCAGAATGTCTGGAATGAACAAAACCCAAAGCTTTGAGGGGTTTGCTTTGCCTTTGTCTTGCCTTGGACTCCTGGCTCTGCCACAGCAGAGGGATGACAGCCCCTCCTCTTCAACATAAACCCCCAAAAGTCAATGTTTTTCTCTCTCAAGCCCACCCAGAGCTGTGCCCACAGGCACGACCTGGAAGTTTAAAGCAACAACAACATAACTCAGCATCTCCAGACCTTCAGTACTACTCACACCAGCAGACAATTCCATGTAAGCTAAAAAGATGAGGATTCAGCCCTAAAAACAATTTAAGTAACTAAGAGAACATCAGATCTGCTCACCAGCTACAGATCTACAAACACCACATCAGCACTAACGAGTTTAACACTAATGAAAAGCACAAAATTGAAGTGAACTTGTAGCAGGGATCAGTGACCCCAACCCTGGGGCACAGGGTAGCAGGGGAACAGCTCAGCACAGACCCACCAAGCACAAAAACATCAAATCTAAGAAATAAGTCCTGGACTCAAATAAAATAGCAACTTAACAAGTATTCCATGAGTACTTTGAAATCCCAAGTTACTTTCCACTGGGAAATAGGAAACAGATTATTACTGAACCATGAAGAAGTCACCCACATTCTGCCCAACTGTGGTGACCGAGCAAAAAACCCAAACACAGTAAAAAAATTGCAACACGAGAAATAAATTAACCTAAGGAAAAAAACCACCACCACCCAAGCCAACAAAGAGCTGAAAGCCCAACGCCAGCACTCCACGGGAGTGGGACACATTTAATGCACTCCACAAACAGGCAAAACCGTGGTTTCCTCATTTCAGTGCTCTGCAATCAGATCCCTTTGGTGTTGAGGGAATTACTCGATTGCAACATCCCCGTCTGAGCAAAGATCGCTGTTTTGCTTTTCTTTGTCTTTTTGACAGTTCTGGAAATGTATCATAAATGAACCTGGATATTATTTTTTCTTGTTTGCACTGTCGAGTCTGCGATGAGGAGCAGTGACCGCCTGCCCCGCGAGCTCCTCCCCGCACCCCCGAGCCCCGCGGTCCCGGTGCCCAAAGCTCCCTGGCGGCAGCACCGAGCGCCAAAGGCCAACAACTTCCTCTGCTTTTCCACAGCAGCTCCCGTTCCCATCGCTGCCTGAACTCACGGAACAGCCTGAGCTGGAAAGGCCCCGCCAGGATCCCCGAGTCCAACCCCGGCCGCGCACGGGACACCCAAGGCCCCCATCGTTTCACCCCAACCGTGTTCTGGGGCGGCTTCTCCTCGGCCGAGCAGCGCCCGCCCGGGACGCAGCGCAGCGGCGCCGGGAAAGCGCCGGGAAAGCGCCGAAGCCCGCAGCCCTGACCAGCCCCGGCGCTGCCCTGCCCGTGCCCGCCCGGCGCGGCCCCCCCGGCCCCACTCACGCCTGTCTGCGGGCGATCAGCCGGTGCATGGGCGTCGCCATCTTAGCGGCCG
>VZRZ01002776.1:137571-157406 GCA_013398175.1 Climacteris rufus | reverse complement strand
TCCCTGTCCCTGTCCCATCCCTGTCCCATCCCTGTCTCATCCCTGTCCCATCCCTGTCCCAGTCCCTGTCCCTGTCCCATCCCTGTCCCTGTCCCATCCCAGTCCCATCCCTGTCCCTGTCCCATCCCTGTCCCTGTCCCATCCCTGTCCCTGTCCCATCCCTGTCCCATCCCTGTCCCTGTCCCTTTCCCTGTCCTTGTTACTTTGTTTGGTGGGCAGTCATCCACCTCTGATGACTTCATTTGTAAGCACGTGAGATCTAATTATCTTTCAAGTCTGATGGAAAACTACGGAAACCAGAAGAAGAAGGAAATGTATAATTTTAATATTTATTTCTCTGTAAATTCTTGAGATAACAGAACTGGTGGAAACAGCTCCTGCGTAACCTTTGGTAGCACAGGGAGGTGGGATTTCAGAGAAGTGTGTTATCTGGGGTATGATTCATATCAGAGCTCGGGGCAACCTGATCCCCATATCCCTCAGCTGAGGGGATCACAAAGCCCTTTCCTATTTGAATATCCCAGAATAGCCCCATGAACCTTACGTCAGGTGACGTGTGAGGGCTATTTCCAGCAGCCCAAGGAATAGCCTGGGACAGATACCAGCCAGGGATTATTTTAAGCCCACATTCGTGGTCGTGTTTGGCCGGCATTAATGAATTCCAAGACTGAACTGGAACGGCAGTGAAGTGTAAACTGAGGCTGGAGGTTCTGGGAGAATACTGGGACACACCGTGGTGCTGGATTTCTGCTGAAATCATTTATCTGTTTCTTATCCAGATCCCAGGAAAAGAAGGGTGGGAAGTGTGCTGGGTGAGGATTATATGAAGCTCCCCAGAGGAGGAAGTTTTGGGGGGTGCAGAGTGAGATCAGGAGTGGCCAAGGCACAGAGTCAGTAAACCACTGAATGGAGCACACGGGGGATTCTCTGAAGAACACAGTGTGTGACCAGAACTGACTGTCTGGGATGGCAGGGCCCCTGTTCCCCACCTCCCTCCTGTCCCCAGGGCAGCATCCCTGGCAAAGTCCCAGAACCCTGTCCTAGCCCCGGGCCAGAGTCATGCCAGGACACTCTGATCCCCTCTGATGCCACGCTCTGCTCCCTGACTCTCTCTGGAAAAGGAAAGTGCAAAATATAAAAGGAAGCTGGGTTCAGGGTGCTGTGGGTTGTACAGCATTCCCCACGTGGAGCAGCGGGTCCCTTCCTTGGCACCTCGTCCTACGCTCAAGGACGTCCGAGGTCAAACCCTTCGTTAATATTCTGTCATTAGCACCGTGATGAAATTCCCAGTGCAATTCCCAGCCCACCAGCAGCTGCCAGAGCAGCATCACCGGAATGGCTGAGCCACACGATGGCTCTGGGGCTGGAGCCCTTCCTGCCTGGAATATTGAGTTTCTCTGCCTTGAGTTTTGTGTGTCACTAAAACAAGGAGCAGTGATGTAAATACAGCGCTGGGGACCTGGTAACGCACTGTTTATAACACACTGCATGGCCACATTTTTGGCGTGTTTTATAGCGGAACTAAAAGCATTCCCAAACATTCAGTTTCACAAAACCCATGGATGTAAGTCTCAGTATTAAGTTTGTGTTAGGGTGATTCCACCAATCCTTTGTGCTTTCATCCCAAAATGCTCCCTTTGCTCCCTTCCACGCTGCTGAGGGGAGCAGCTCCAGGCTGGGTGTCCACTGCCCCCTCCCACTGCTGGGACCATGGAATGTGCTGGAACTTCTAAGGATTTTGTTTTAAAATTTCATTTAGTTTTTTAGGGATTCCTGATCCCTAATTCCAGAATGGTTTGGGTTGAAAGGCCCTTAAAGATCTTCTCATTCCAGCCCCCATCGTGGGCAGGAACACCTTCCACTGTCCCAGGCTGCTCCAAGCCCTGTCCAGCCTGGCCTTGGACACTTCCAGAGATATCTGAACCACAAAAGACAAATACTCAGGAGGCGTTTAAGTCCTTTTCCGCACAAACGGTGTTTCTGAAAACTGCTATTTTCCAGAGATATCTGAACCACAAAAGACAAATACTCAGGAGGCGTTTAAGTCCTTTTCCGCACAAACGGTGTTTCTGAAAACTGCTATTTTATTATTATTAAATCTCATGATGTGCTGTTACCACCCACTCCATCTGTCACCCTCAGGTCATTACATCACGAGGAGGAAAAACTTTCACTTATCTGCGGTACGGACAGCCTCGGACCCAGAGGGAAATAACTCAGCGCCCTTTGCAGTGCTGCCAAGTTGTGCCTTTATCGCCTTTTCCCCTCATTCCTCGAGGATTACGCAAGGAAATAACTTTTCTAAAGGGAAAAAAAGCCACGGGCGCGAAACCCCCTCAGAGCCCCCCCCCCGCCCCTCAGCCGCGCCGCGCGCCCCGCGCTCTCGCGAGATCTCGGGCGCCCTCAGCGCCGGCGCGGCCGCGGCCCGACGGGATCTTTCGAGAATTGGCCGAGCCGCGCTCCCCCCTCAGCGCCGCCGCCATGTCCGTGGTGGGCATCGACCTGGGCTTCCAGAGCTGCTACGTGGCCGTGGCCCGCGCCGGCGGCATCGAGACCGTCGCCAACGAGTACAGCGACCGCAGCACGCCGTGAGTGAGCCCGGGAGCCGCGCTGAGGCGGCGGGAAGGCGCCCGCGGGGCCCGGCGTGGCGGGGCCGGGGAGGGAGGGAAGNCGGGGCCGGGAGAAGCGGAGGTATAAAGTGCTTGGAGAGAAGCGGTAAAGCGCTGCAGACACGGAGGGGACTCCGGGAGACCCGCTGAAATCCCTTTCATAGAATCACAGAATCATACAACGTTAAGGGCTTGGAAGAGACCGTAAAGCTGATCGAGTTCCAACCCCCTGCCATGGGCTGAAACACCTTCCACTATCCAGGTTGCTCCAAAGCCCATCCAGCCTGGTCTTGAACACTTCCAGAGATGGGGCAGCCGCAGTTTCTGCGGGCCACCTGTGCCAGTGCCTCATCACCCTCACGGGGGAGAATTTCTACACTATATCCACCCTACATTTCCCCACTTTCAGCCTGAAGCCGTTCTCCCTTGTCCTGTCACTGCAGGTCCTGATGCAGAGCCCCTCTCCGGTTTCCTCGTAGCCCCTTCAGACACGAAGGGCTCCGAGCTCCCCACACAACCTTCTCCTCTCCAGGCTGAACAGCCGCAGCTCTCTGAGCCTTTCCGGCGCGGCACGGCCGCTTTGTCCCGCCCGAGGCCGGCCTGGGCTCTTGGGATTAGAGGGACAGGGGTTGTGACTATGGGGAAAAGCATCCCTGACTGCTGGAAGCGCCAAACCTTAATTCCCGGTGTGTTCCTGTGCCCTGTTCCCTACGTGGTAGCACAGTGTCGCTCTGCCCTGGTTCCAGCACTGTCCCCCCAGCACAGCAGGGCTGGGCTCCCTGAGAGCCCCGTGGCCACCCCTTGGATCAGAGCTTGGGACAGCTGCTCAGCAGCCTGGAGTGCCAGAACAACGGGAATGGCTTCAAACGGACAGAGAGGAGGTTTAGATGGGATATTGGGAAATAATTCTTCCCTGGGAGGGTGGGCAGGCTCTGCCACAGGGTGCCCAGAGAAGCTGTGGCTGCCCCAGCCCTGGAAGTGTCCCAGGCCAGGTTGGACGGGGTTTGGAGCAGCCTGGGACACTGGGAGGTGTCCCTGCCATGGCAGGGATGTGGAACTGGGTGAACTTTAAGGCCCTTCCAAGCCAAACCATGATCCAGTGTGATCAGTATGTTCTAGCTGTGCTCATGTAATGATCCTTCCCAACACATTTTCAAGAAGAGTGTGCATTGCCTATGTTTGATAAGGAACTTCCTAAGAAGGAGGGAGAGAACTGGAATAAAACTCTGTGGATGAATTGCAAAATAAAGGTGGAAAAAGAATTTGCATCAAAAATTGGGCATCAGAGCTGGAGGGGAACTGTGGGGAAAGCTGTCCTAAAAGTGTCCTGCAGCTTACCCTGTGTTGTAGTATGGCTTTGTTTGAGCAGATACTAAAGTAGCTGTCTGGGTGGGTCAGCTGCATCATGTGGGATGTTTGGGTTTTTTTAGATCCCTCACATCACTTCAGAAAGCCCAGAGTGACCTTGTTTCTCATTAGACAATACAGCACTCTGTTTGCTTGCTCCTGTCTCTAAGCAATGAATAAATGGAGAAGGAAATTTTGAATTCAGCACATGTGCTCGAGTATCTAGAGGTTTCTCAAGAGTTCTCAATAATGTGGAAGTTTAAAGGTTAAATGTGCTGGGAAAATATTGAATGTGGAGAATATCAAAGCTGTTGGGTGAACTTTGTAGGTATTTGAGCTGTAGGTATTTGGCCCTCAGGCAGTTGAAGTTCTGCTGATAAATATATCTGTATATTTGAGATGTGAGCACCAATCTCCCTTGTTGAAGGAGATGAGCTAAATAAAATACCTGACAGAGTGCATCTCTTGGGAAATAGTTCAGTTATGGGAGGCTGAAGTGAAATTGGAAGAAATGAGCATAATGAAAATGAGAGGGTTTAACAGGACTTAATCTCCAGGTCCTGTTCTGAGGGAATGCAGAAAACCATTCTGCAAGCACAGCCTCCTGTTAAAGGAAATTCTGAATGATTTTTCAGTGTGTTGGAAGCAAACCTGGTTCAGAAAGTCCGTGCTGAGCAGTTCTTACAGTGGAGAAGTCATGCAAGGTGTTGTGACAGGTCCCCTCACGGTCAGGGCTAAACACTGTGTGTTCTGTGTCATAATTTGTGTTATTGAAACAAACCCCACTGAGTTCAGTGGCACAGGTGACTCTCACAGATTCTGCTTTCAGCTCTGGTGTTTGCATTCTGTGAAATGGGAACTTGTGCAGCCCAAAGCTGTGCAAAACAAGTTTGTCTTGGAAAAGCGAGAGAGAAAGGTAGTGAGAACAGAGGGGGAAACAAGATAGTTTAATGATTTCCATAATGATGAAGGGAATGCAATCACAGGGACTGACCTTAGGGAGCTGTCAGGGGGCTGGGAGGCTGAGGTGGTGCCTCCAGGTAAGGGAAGCAGAGATTTGAACTTTCTAAAGTTGTTTCTTTAGACCTCTGACGACCTTCACTGTGAGAGTTTCTACTTAAAATGCAGAGGTTAGTTATTCAGCTTCCAGAAACTGTGTAATGCTGTCATGTGTATTTCATGAGTTAGCTCTGCTACCTGTGAACTGAATTGAGGAATCAGCCTGGTTGAAAGCTCTTCCTTCTCTCCCTCCCTCTTCCCAGTTTCACTCAGCTCTGGGCTGGGTCCCTGTGTGGCTCCCCAGGGCTCTCACCTAAATCAGTGGATTTGTGTTGGTGAGGGGCTCGTGGTTTGTGAATTCAGCAGTGAAGTAGCTGGATATTTTTTTTTGTGCAAAAGAAAGGCAATAATTCGTGTCTTAATTCCTTCCAGGAGACCAGAGTAAATTAAGAACCAGCTCTCTGCTCTGGGCTCTTTAGATTTTTGCCTCCTGTTCCCTCCGTGTGGGCCTTAGGGTCTGCAGAGCACAGACTTGTCACTGTTTTTAACCAATCTCTTGAATAGTTGTTTCAAACAACATATTTAATCAGAAATGTTAATTCAATTCTGTTGCAACACATGCTTTAGGGTAGGCCTTGTTGCATTTGTTAAGTTATTAATAAATGGAAGAAGATAAAATCCCAATGCAATTTTATCACCGCAGCCTTCAGGTCTGGTTTTGACAGTTTCTGCCTGGAACACCCAATTCCAAAGCTCAGGCTGAACTGGAATGTTTCTTGTGGCAGCCCTGTGGCATCACTGAGCTGCAAAGCAGATTCTTGACCTGCATGGAGAGCAGCTTAATTAGACTGCTAGGATGTTGGGTGAGCACTAACGATCTGCTTGTCTAATGGCAGGTTTCCCCCCACCTAGTTGAACTCAGTGGTATGAGGAACTTGGATTAGAGGGCTGGATTTCGTTTTGTTAGGGCTCCTGCAGTTTGTTAAATATGTAAATCAAGAGCCTTAATCGGCCTAGGAATTCCTCCAAAGGGAGGATTTCTTTATTCAGAGCTGCAGGCTGTCACAGAGCAGTGAGGAGGCAAATATGATGTTTCTTTCTGTGCTCCATGTTATTTCAGAGGGTACAGATGAAACTGTGAAACACCAATCTTCTCTGCAGGTATTTTCTTCCTGCCCTTGAAGGGTTTGCCTTAAAACTGCAGGCTTAGTTAGCATCTGGTACAGACGTGTAGGAACGATTTCCTTAATATCTGATTTACCTCCTGTTTATCTTCTGAACAGTCGGATGTCTGCTGTGTCATTAGCAACCAACTTATCCTTGAGTGATCAGATAAAAGGGTAATTACTGAGATAAAGGTGTCTGCACAGTTTGCTTAGATGGAAAATTTGAAGGAGCCCGGATGGGTTTGGGTTTGGTGCTGTTTAACTGAAATCAGAGCTCCTGCTTTTTCCAGAATTCACAGAACATTCTGTGCATTATTGCAGTGAGGGACCAACTTTGTTAATGGACCAAATAATATTAATTAGACCATTTTAAACAATATCATCAGTTTTCACCAAAAAGCTGTGCAGTGCAGCTGTGCAGTCACTGACCGAACTCCTTTCCTCACAGAGCCTGTATATCCTTTGGGCCCAAGAACCGCTCCATTGGTGCTGCAGCTAAGAGCCAGGTGAGCCTGTGGGCTGGGTCAAACAGCTTTGGTGGGCAGCACAGAGCAGCAGGGAGGGTTTGGTCTGGAGGTAACAGATGTCTCTGAGCTGCTGTCCTGGTGTCTCCATAGCTGAGGAACAGCTGAGCTTCCCTCAGCTGCTCGGCGTGCACTGCTGCTTTGTCATCTGGCACACAAACCTCAGGGCTGCTCCTTGCACATGATGGAATGTGCAGAATAAAGCTGTGCCTCTGAAGAAATCCTGATAAATACTAATTATTTTTTTCAGGTTGCAAATGTAAATTCTAAAGCTTCACCCTGCTTTTGCTTGTTCCGGTTCCTGTGCTTTATGATGGCCTTTAATTATGTGACTGTGTTCTATAGAATTCCATTAAGTGCATGGTTTTGGCAGAAAGGGAATGTATTTGAGTGTAAATAGAGCTTTCTTGACTCTCTGTGGATGAATTTCAACCTAAATATCTCTCTTGGGTGTTGTTGCCCATGGTCTGAGTTTCTGTTGCTGTAGGTAGGTAAATGTGATTTAAGGACTGAGAAGAAGTTAAGCTGATTTGTCCTGCTCATGGTATTTGGGTCCTGCAGTATCAGATTTTGTGTTGCTGTGTAAGTAACCTCGATAAAAGATGATTTATTTTTTTTCAAGTCTTCTACAGGAAATGACTAGTCAGAGAGTTGGTTTTTGTTAGCCTAAAAGCCTTAGAGGTGTGTGAAGATTCATTATCTAGAAACAAAATATCCCTGGACACAGCCGTGTTGTTCAAGAACAGCACAACTGTACTAGAAGCAAACACAGCTGTTTTTTCTGGAATTGTGTGTCTGCTTAGCTTAACGAAATCCACTGGTGCAGAGCCCAGTAGAGATGAGGGATGTCCTGCACAGACTAAACTTAGAGAACATCCAGGCCAAGTTCCTTAGGAAATAGCCACCTGACTGAGAGCACATCCCAGGTAAATGCTCTGTGGAACTGCTTGTCTGCCCTCAGTTCCTGTGGTTTTCAGTGCGTGCCTGGCTCTCATGGCAGTGACAGAATTCTGTTCCCTTGTGCTCTGTGAAACAAGCTGGGATGATTCTCCACTTCTCTGTGCTGATCTCTGCTGTTAATGAAAGTCAGTCTACCTTTTGTCAGTTCAGTCAAGGTGACAGCATCATCTCAGGGGCACTGCTGCCTTTTTAAAGCTTCATGACCGGGTCCTTGAGCTGTTTGTGAGAATATCTGTGTGCTGGGTGTCATGTGCATGTGAGGAACCTGAGCTGGAGTTCACACCCATGTGCTTGTTATGTTTGGGAAATCACTGACAGGAAAAATAGGGGGTAGGAAACAGGTAAGTGGGAAGAGGCTTTGCTAACAGTTCTAAAGAGTGTCCTGCACATACTCTGTGAAATTTGAGTGCTGTTGTAATCAATATTTTATAAGCTTGGCTCGGTTTTTAGCGTACATTTTATTTTCCATCTCAAATTCCTGTAGGTTCCCTGAGCAACCAGAGGGAAGTTGCCTCCCTGCACCTGCCCTGATACTCTTAAGATACACATGACAAAAATACTCTGGCAAGAGAAGCATGAGAACAAAACTCTGTCTTCTGTTTGAAATTCAGCTGTTCCCCTGCCACGTTGTATTAAAGATTTCTTTTCCTCTAGGTTATTTCAAATGCAAAGAATACAGTACAAAGTTTTAAAAGATTTCATGGTCGTGCATTCTCAGATCCCTTTGTTCAAGCTGAAAAAGCAAGCCTTGCCTATGAACTTGTCCAGCTGCCAACAGGCTCAACTGGCATCAAGGTAAGTCTGGCGTGTTGGAGAGAGAGCCAGAGGAGGAAACTGATAAAGTTTCCTTTGATTCCTTTGTTTTGAATGTGCTCGCTGTAGTTTGTGTTCCCTTCTGAAGGGAAAGTCTTCCTAGGGAAGAAAAGGCTGATGAGGGGATGGTGCATGGGTTCCCCTGCAGTGTAATGAGTGTGCACCATTTTTCTTTGAAGGCCATGTATATGGAAGAAGAAAGAAACTTTACTATTGAGCAGGTGACAGGAATGCTTCTTACCAAATTAAAGGAGACTGCTGAGAATGCTCTTAAGAAGCCTGTGGTTGACTGTGTTGTTTCTGTAAGTATGGGATACAGCAAAGCACCCAAAACTTAGTGACTGGCACAGACTGAAATGGCTGCAGCATTACATTCAGTGGCATTAAACTGCCCAGGAAACTTGAATATCCAGGCATCTGTCTTCTCTGTTTAAACTGAATCTTACATCTAAACTGGACTTATTTCGTCACTGCACTTGAATTGCTGCTAATTAGCAGCATAAATAATGTTTGATCCCTATTTCTGGTTACTTGCTCCAGAAATTAGTGGCTTGTGTTATGGAATGGAAAAAGAGTCACAAAAAATAACTTTGTCCTCATGTAATATTTGTTTTTGCTTTTTCTCTATTGCAATGGAAATGAGCACTGAATTTGAAGGAGGCCTCAGCTGTGTGCTGCAGCTCACTGTCCTCATTTGTGACTGTTTACTGAGGGTGGCTCCTGTAAATGTTAATGCTGCCTCTCTGATCTCCCTGCAGGTTCCTTGTTTCTACACAGATGCAGAAAGGAGATCTGTGATGGATGCTACCCAGATTGCTGGTCTCAACTGTCTGAGACTAATCAATGAAACAACTGCAGGTAATTCCTTCCTCTCCCTCCCTCAGTGCTGCAGTTTTGCTACATCAAAGGGCTTTTATTCTGCCCGTGATCCTTGCTTTCTGGAGCTACAGCTGCTTTTATTCACTTGAAATAGATGAGTTGATCAGAAAGTTTCTTAGGCTCATTCTGTTTTCTCACTGCTTTACAAAGGCATAAGGATATTTCTTGAATCTGCTTTAATGCAGCTCAGGGAGGGGCTGGTGCTGTTTAATGTTCTTCAGTGTTGCCTTAGCATTGGGAATTTTGTTTAATGAGAGGTCAGTGTCTGTGGCTTGAGAAGCACACTGAAATGCTAATGCTGATTCCTCATTACCACTTATTTCCTGATCATTGCAAACCTGCATGTCCTAACTGTGCTTTTATTTCTGTAGTTGCCCTTGCATATGGGATCTATAAGCAAGACCTGCCTGCCTTGGAGGAGAAGCCACGGAACGTTGTTTTTGTGGATATGGGGCATTCTGCATATCAAGTTTCTGTTTGTGCATTCAACAAAGGCAAACTGAAGGTAAATAATCTGTTACACATCCATTTTAATTGTCTGTAGAACACTCAGCAGCACATCCATGGATTGTGGCAGGCAAGCCTGCCTGGCTTCACAGAAGGGCATCCAGACTGCTCAGTTCATGTTCTTAAAATTGCACTTTGGAGCAAAAAGTAGGGCAGGGAACTAGAGAGCTTTTGAGCAGTGTGTGGAGGAAGCAAACATGCCTTAATCAGCAGCCTTTGGCAAAGAATGAAAAACCTGGATTAAGTGGTTTATTCAGAAATTATCATATCTGACTGTGTGCTGCTTTTAAAAAACTACTCTGGTTCAGTCATGAGATCTGGTGTTAGAGCAGGAATTCCTGCCATGGTGTTACAGACATTGTTTCTGATCCCTCACTGTGGTGCTCATGGAAAAGTAGAAACATTCCTGATTGCTCTGAGCTGCCAGTGGAAGCTCAGCAAACAACAGTGTGTTTTGAGTATACATTGCCAAAGCATTGCTGTTTTCCAGCAAATGCTAACATCTTAGTGGCTTTTAAAATTACAATTTATTATTACAATCTGGACTTTGCAGTTCCAGTAATCTCCTCGTGGTTAGCTAGAGAAACAGATGCAAATTCTAAAGCATGAGGTGAATGAAGAGAATGCTCTGAAAACATTTGTTTGCTCGTTGAGGAAATGTAGCATTTGTGTTTCTCTGAGATTTGTCGTTTAAACTTGGAAACCTTGGCGGTGTGGAAGGGATGCTTTTGGTGTAGAGTGAGGGCTGGGCAGCAAGGCACTCAGTGTAGAGACCAAAGCCAGTGGGAAGGGGTGCTGAGGGTAATGTGGTACCTCACTGATTTCTGTTCCCCCAAAAAATAAATTCCCAGTTTGTTTACAGAGCAGAAGCAGCTGAGGTGGATGGGTGCAGGTGTTCTTTGCAGATAATTCCTTCATCAAAAATGAGCACCTGTTTCATGAGTTAATATCATTTATTCCCTTCCTGTTTTATATTTAGCTTGGTGTAAGCATGTTCCACCCTTAGGAGGCATCAAGTATTAAACTGGGATGTGGTTCAAACTGACAGTGGCTAAGCACAATTTGGGAAGTGATGGTTTGCTCACAGCACAAGCTGTGGGACAGATTGTGTAGCTAAGTCTTGCCCTATCTTCCTAAATTTCTTTTAAAGCAGTTGTCACCTCATTTCAGGAAGGCTGATTTCTTTGACTGAGAGTTGAACTAGATTTGAACCAAAGCAATGCTTTGATGTTAACTGCTAATTGCTTTCTTTGGGTAATGCACATTGTACTGGTGCTGAAGGGTTCCATTTCCTCCAGGTTCTAGCTACATCGTTTGACACAACACTTGGAGGCAGGAAGTTCGATGAGGTGTTGGTGGAATACTTTTGTGAAGAATTTGGGAAGAAATACAAACTGGACATCAAGTCCAAGATCCGTGCGCTGCTCAGGCTGTACCAGGAGTGTGAGAGGCTGAAGAAGCTGATGAGTGCCAATGCCTCTGACCTGCCCATGAACATAGAGTGCTTCATGAATGACATCGATGTCTCTGGAACCATGAACAGGTAACAGTGGCTGCTTTACAGGGGGCAACTTCAGAGTGCCTCAGGCAATTAAAAACTTGGTACTAAGTATCAGCTCCCAGGACTGCGGGGAGGTGAGAAATCAAACAGCGTGGGTGGGAGTGGTGCTCAAAATAAAAATGTTTAGAGGCTGGTCAGTGGCCTTGAGGGAGGGCTGGGAATGTTGCAAGGGTGCCTGGGTCACTGGGAGAATATACTAAAGTATATAAAGTATATATATTTATATACTAAAGTATATAAAGTATATACTAAAGTATAAAGGCAGGACTGGGGAGAGAAAACCCTGCAGGACTCGGGTAAAGTGGCATTCCTTCACTTTGGGCAGTTTGCAGTATTGCTTCTGGTGTGCTAGAGCTTTGTTTGTGCCTTCTTCCAACAGAAGCAAATTCCTGGAGATGTGTGAAGGGCTCCTGGCAAGAGTGGAGCCGCCCCTTCGCAGCGTGCTGGAGCAAGCCAGTAAGTGTGGGTGTGAGTGTGAGTGTGTGTCTGTGTGTGAGTGTGAGAGTGTGTGAGAGTGTGTGTGTGCTGTGTTCTGCATGCAGAAGGGAGCCAGCCACAGTGCAAGCTCCTGTTGGATGATGGACAGATGGATTTAGCACAATTTCTTGCTTAGTAGTTACAAATTTTAAAACTTCTCCATACAAGCCAAGGTCTGAAATTATTACTGCTTCAAAACTTAGCAAATAACTTAAAGCTGGTCTGTTAAAACTTGTGGTTTATGATGTCAGTGTGTTCCTGTGAAAGACAAACATTTCATCTCCTGTCTGACTTCTTTCTAGAGTTAAAGAAAGAGGATATTTATGCAGTTGAGATAGTTGGGGGTACCACAAGAATCCCTGCTGTCAAAGAGAAGATCAGTAAATTTTTTGGCAAAGAAGTCAGTACAACCCTGAATGCAGATGAGGCTGTGGCACGAGGCTGTGCACTGCAGGTAAAAAGTGCTGTTTGTTTTAGCTGTGAATCTTTTAAATGAAATATTTGAGCCAGAATTCACTGGAAACACAAAAGCTACTTCATGTGTATCCTGGAATGGATGCAGCTAAGCTTGAGGAGAGCAGCTGGGAGAAGAAGAACAGCAGCTTTAAGTGATTCCTTGTGCTGTTTTGTCTTAGCCAAATCAGTGGGTCACTGAAACCTGTTGAAATGTGTCCTTTGCTTCTGCTCTGGCTGGGAACTGGAAGTCTGATCAAACTCATCCAGAGTTTTGTCTTCCAGAGTCCTTTGGGGGCCTGGGTTAGATAGGGAAATTTGTTTTACAGCACTACTGATAAACTTGTGATATGGCACTTGCTTAATGACAAAGTGAAAATGAAAACTTGGGTTGTTCCTGATGGGAATCTGTGTCTGAAGCTGGGCTCAGTCACTGTGGAATGGCACAAGCAGCAGTAGATACTCTGTGATTATTGGTGTAGTAAATACTCCATGGTTACTAGAACTACATATCTTGAATGCACCTGGATTCTGCTCTGATCTATGTGCTCACAGCTCTGTTCCATCTGGAGTATGAACTGGCTGTTGGAATTTGCTTAAAAGAAGTTTGTGTTCTTGTACGCAGAAACCCTGGAACCACATCACTCTAAAAAAAGCAACATTAAATACCTTTAATTTCTGATTTCTTACGTTGGCACTGAAAATTCAGTAGCCTACTGATAGCAAATCAAACCTGATGACTCTAAAGTAAAACGTGTGTGTTTTCATGTTCAGTGAGCAGGTTGTAACAGCCGCCTGCAGGAAGGGTGCTTAGAGATTCCAGGGCTTGTTGTGCAGGTCCCAAGCCCATCAGTATCAGTCTCCCCTAACCAGAGTCACTCTACATGTTAAGCAGCATGAGTAGCTGAATGAAAGGGCTGTTCAGCCAGAGTCTGAGTGTTTGTGACGTGGTTTTGTGCTCCTGCAGTGTGCAATCCTGTCCCCGGCCTTCAAAGTGCGCGAGTTCTCCATCACGGATTTGATACCCTACCCCATCTCCTTGCGCTGGAATTCACCTGCAGAGGAGGGCTTGAGGTAAACACCCCTTCCATCTTCTGCATGTTACAGCTTAACATTCCTGGTGAGGACTGCAGTAAATCACAGATAGGAATAAATTCCCTCAGCACAGGGTATTTACAGGGTTAAATGCCCGTTTAACATTCACATGTTCGTGCTTCTGAAGCTAAGGGCAGTAGGAAACGAAGCTAAGGGCAGTAGGAAACACAGCCAAGGTCGAGTGGCCCTTTGGCACTTCCTGCATGGCTGTTGGTGTTACTGAACCTGAAAAGTCAGGACAGTCTTGTCACTTTGTAAGGAAGCTTTTCCTTAAGGTCTAAGAGTGTCTAGGAACGTGTTGTTACCTTACCAGCTGCAGTGTCCCACATACTGAGCACAGGCTGTGTTTTCTCTTGCAGTGACTGTGAGGTCTTTCCCAAGAACCATGCTGCTCCCTTTTCCAAGGTCCTCACTTTCTACAGGAAGGAGCCCTTCACTCTGGAGGCCTACTACAGTTCCCCCAAGGAGCTGCCTTACCCAGACCCTGCTATAGGTCAGCACCACTCTGTACCTTTCACTGAGAGTCTTGTCCACATTCCAGAACTTCTCTGTCTGATTATGTAGTCTGGACATGCACATGCTGTCAGGACAGGATTCCAAATGGATCTGCAGTAAAATAGGTGGAGTAACACGAAGTTCATGGACAAAAAGGGCATCCTGATACTGGAGAAACCTGGTAGGGGCACACTGAGAGTCAGGCAGACTTTTGCTCTGCTAAGAGTAACACCAGTTTTAGAGCAGACATGTGGAACTCCCAATAACACTGCTGAGTAAAATAACTGCACTGTCCAACTTGAGTGGGTTTTGATTCCCTGAGCACATTGCAGGGAGCTGTGTCAGCAGCAGTTGGGTTTTGTTTTGCATTCAGCACTTGGGTTAATCAAATGTGTTTGTTTTTTTCTCTCTGGGATTGTTTAGCTCACTTCCTGGTTCAGAAGGTCACGCCTCAAACAGATGGATCCAGTTCCAAAGTGAAAGTCAAAGTCAGAGTGAACATCCATGGCATCTTCAGTGTCTCAAGTGCATCTCTGGTGGAGGTTCATAAATCTGATGAGAACGAGGAGCCCATGGAAACCGATCAGCACGCAAAGGAGGAGGAGGTAACACTCACTGCTCTCAGCTGCTTACAGCCCTTTTGAAGCACAGCTGCCCAAGTTGGAAAGGCTCTAAGGCTTGACTAAGGATGTCCAGCAACTAAAATATTTCATTAAATACTAATTTTAGTGTGTTACACCAGTGACAGATCTCTTGAAACCGGGACTTGAGGTGTAGATCAAATTCTTAATCATGGAGCTGTGGCTTGCTGAGGCAAAGATTGGGAGCTTTTAATTTATTCCTTCAGTTTTCATTCTGTTTTGCCTAAAGAACATTAGGGGTGTTAAGTGCAAGGATCAGCCTAGGAACTGAAGCAGTGATCTGCATTTGTTTAATGTGTGAAATTGGATCTCTCTGAATTTCAGAAGATGCAAGTAGACGAGGAGCAACAAAAGGCTGAAGAGCAGCAGCAAACCCAGCCCGAAAATAAGGCAGAGTCTGAAGAAATGGAGGTAACAGGAGCATTTGAGACTTTATTTTCATGAGATTCCTGAGAATATGAGGAGTGTGAGCACATCTGCTGCCTTTGTCATAGTTCTGGAAGCTGAACTTTTATTTCAGTGCACTGGTGGTCTATTGTGACCAGAGCTTTAGAAAGGACATAAATGGCCCTGATAACTGCAGGCCTGTCAGGTGACCTGGTAAAATGGGGGAACTCTCCTGTTCATGGAAGAAATAATCATCTAGTTTTCAATAACTTCAATACTAGAACAGTGTTGTACCATGAGCACCCATGAATGTGGACAGAGTGCCCAGAAAAGGTCAGTGGTTGTGTGAATTATCTCAGCCTTCAGCAGCTGAGGTGTCAGAATGGCAGGGAGTGCTTAGCTCTGCACTAACTCAGTTTTTCCAGTGTAAACCTTGACTGCTCCCCTTGAACTGACTGGTGATGCTGTTTTCACTGTGAATTTATTTCTTTCATGCAGACTTGTCAGGCTGACTCCAAGGACAAGAAGGTGGATCAGCCACCTCAGGCCAAGAAGGCCAAAGTGAAGACAACCACAGTGGACCTTCCCATCGAGAACCAGCTGGTGTGGCAGATAGGGAAAGACATGCTCAACTTATTCATTGAGAACGAGGTAACTCTTACTTGCCCAAGCTGAAAATGTCCTAGCTGGTCTCCAGAAATGTTGTTGTTCATTAAAGATGGTTGGGGATGGTCAAGGAAAGATGCAATGTGCAGTTAGAAGTCTGAAGTGAACGCTGGTGCCTCGTGGAGGCAGAATGGATCCCTTGCTCCTGGTCAGTGGAGCTGTAACTCTCAAAAGGCTGTTCTGCAGGAATCCTCCAAAATCCCCTGCAGGGACAAGGTGGGGTGACCCTTCAGGGTGGAGGTTCCTCCCCTGGAGCAGGGTTGTTCTGTGCTGTATTGGACATCACACCCAACCTGAAATGAGTTTTTAGTCATGTGCTGTGTTAGAGCAGTTCTGGAAATTACAGCGTGGCAGAATCTTTCTCCAGTTTGAGCCTTTGCTAACGAGGTGTCCTGCAAATAAATGTTAAATAATGAGCTTCTTAGCCAACTGATTTGACACCTTGTTCCCAGGGTAAGATGATAATGCAGGATAAGCTGGAGAAGGAGAGGAATGATGCCAAGAATGCAGTGGAGGAGTACGTGTATGAAATGAGAGACAAACTGTGCGGTGCTTATGAGAAATTCGTCAGTGAAGATGTGAGTATTGCTGCTTGATTGCCCTCTGATACATTGGGGTACATCTACAGTTGTATTTCATAACTTTTCACTTGTGTCACATACTCTGTTTACTGATATTGTATATTCAGGCTTTAAACTTGGAGAAATAACATGTAACCTTTCTGCCTCTGAAATAATCTACTACATGTGGCCCAGGTAGCAGCAGCTGATTCTCTTCCAAAACAGCAGCAGCAGTTCAGGTGGTATCAGAACATGTTTTCAGACAAAGAGCACTTGCACAATCATTTTAAGGCAACCTGTTCTATTTTGGCTTTTTGACAATATTTAAGAATAGCTCTAGGATAAAAAAAAATAATCCAAAGCATCCCTATCCAGGAACATCATAGATGGGATCAGTCTGACTAAAATTTGGCACCTGGATCTGAACTGGTTGCCTGAAAATGTGTTGGCATTATTAATCAGCTTTCTGTGGTACTGAAGGACTTGGTGTGTAATTAATTTAGCTGTAGTTCTAGGGATGAATCACTCTGAACTCCTGACTGCATCTCCACTCACTGAAATGGAGCTTGGCCAGCCAGGTGTCAGCAGAGCCCAAACTGGGACATGCCAGGTGGCATTTATGGCTCCTTTGTTGAAAAAAGTTTCACTCTGTTCTGAGATTTGCTCATACAGTGATGATGAAAACGTGCAGGGGGGAAAAAAGCCTTTTATGTGACAGTTTTGATCTGAACTGTGGCTGTCACAGATGGTCCTTCCTTGGGCCTGGTCTCCACAAAGCTGTACAGAAGAATGCTTCATTTCTTGTTTTTCACTGAAATAGAATAAAGAGTTTCAGAGTTTTATGTTCTAAAAATACAAGCCTTCCAGAAAGGTTCCAAGTATCATTTAATGCCATCTGTCATCTAATAAATGATCTCACCTGCCTGTTGTGTGTGCATTGCCTCAGGACCGGAATAGCTTCACACTGAAGCTGGAAGATACAGAAAATTGGCTTTATGAAGATGGTGAAGACCAGCCCAAACAAATATACATTGATAAATTGACAGAGCTGAAGGTAAGTGGTTGTTAATCCCCTTTGTTCCAGTGAGGAGCTGTCTGGTTTGGAGGGCAGCTCTGGTAACAAACAGCTTGGTTTGGATTTTGAGTGTGTGAGGAGCAGATCTCCAGCAGGGTTGAGGGAGGCTCAGTCTTTCCTGTAACTGGAGGGAAGAGTCAGAGTTCAAGGAGCTCAGGAGGGTTGATGTGCCCTGTCAGACCTTGAGGATCCCACAGTGATGCTCCACGGGTTCTGATTCCTGCTGTGCTTTGTTTCAGACTCTGGGTCAGCCTATTCAGGCAAGATTCCAAGAATCAGAGGAAAGACCAAAAGCATTTGAGGACTTGGGGAAGCAAATCCAACAGTACATGAAAGCTGTTCATGCATTCAAAGCAAAGGTATTTCCATACTTAATTTCTGATAAATCAAGGAAATGGTACAAATATTTTCTGAATCTTAGGTAAGCTGCTTCAGACAAAAGTCTGGTGCAGCTTCCTGTCGAGCTTATGAGTTCTTGATGTCCAATAAATTTTCAGAAGTGGATGTTGGGCCTTGCACACCTCAGTCTTTTTTTAATCAGGTGTTGATTTCCTCATGGAGGCAAAATGCCAGCAGCAGGAGAACTTCAGGTCTCTGGTTTCAGAGCAGTGGGTGATCAGCTCGGTTGATTTGCTGACCAGAACAGCTCTTGGCTAAATGGCCTTTAGTATTGGGAAGCCAAAAGTTTGAAGGAAACAAGGATGCAGTTTGTGGTGGGACACTGACAGGTGCTCCTGTTTGGGTGTTCAGGATGAACTGTATGAGCACCTCGATGAAGCAGACGTGGCAAAGGTGGAGAAGAGCGCCAATGAAGCCATGGAGTGGATGAACAACAACCTCAACCTTCAGAACAAGAGGAGTCTTACTTTGGACCCCGTTATAAAAGCAAAAGACATACAGGCTAAAGCTAAAGTAAGTTTTTCTGTACGTTTGATGTATTTCCATGAATTTTTCTGTTCGTTGGTCTATCAGAAAACTGAGGTGAGAAATCTCCAGAGTACTGGAGAACATCAACCCTCACCTTGAACACCCCAAGAATGATTTCAAAAGTTAAAGTACAAGTGCAGGAGATGAAAACCATTTCTAAGCATGTGCTGTTTGTGGGTTTCCTAGGAACTGGCAAGCATCTGTAGTCCCATAGTGAACAAACCCAAGCCCAAGGTGGAGCTGCCCAAGGAGGAGCAGAAGGAACCCAATGGACCATTGGAGGAGCAGGGAGAGGCCACGAGCACCCAGCCCCCCGAGCAGGGCTCCGGCCCCACGGCTGAGAAAAAGCTGCCAGAGATGGACATTGACTGAATGGCAGCACCTGTTTATATTATTGCAAACTACAATAAAGCTTTAAGTTGTCAACTTTGTACGTTCTGAATACAAACTGAAGCAAGTGAATCCCACAGCGCTCTTGGTAACTCTCGGAGAGGTTTGGGCAGGGCAGCAGGTCAGGACACGGAGGTGGCGAAGGACTCGCTCAGCTCAGCAGTGTTTGCCTTTATTGATTGTATTTAGAAGTTTGGGTAGTCTAACTAGACCTCTAGGAACAGCCATAAGCTGCTTCTCCATTTTTAATGTCCAGGGTGAGACAGCAACATCTGGAGTCTGATGTGCACGCTGCCCTTCCCTTTGCCTGGGGATTGCAGCACTGGCACTGCAGGGAGGGCAGGGGACAGCCCCAGGCAGAGTCTTCCATGCCCTTGGTTGTGTTAATGCCTGCTCTGGACTCACTCTGATTTGCACTGGAACAGTTGATGGTTACAGGAGGTTTGCAGAGCAGGGGGTGGTTCATCAGCACCTTTATTCCTTAGCCCAGACTGCAGATCAGACTCAGAATGTGCTCCTGGACAGGGGAGTGGGTTTCTGACAAACTCCCCAGCTAATTAGGCCCTGTAAACTCTTTGTCTCTAGTTAAGTTAGCTGCTTGTAGAAAGAGTGAATACTTGTATTTCAGCTGCCTATGCTGATAGTTGATTCTGACTTGTTCCTAACTTTTTCTGGCAGGGGTATGCTTGCTTCCACGAGGCCTTCATTTGGAATGCTTGGTTTTTTGTTTTGGTTTCTTTTTTTCCAGGAAAACCAAGAACAGACAGATACATTGGTTTGTTTTTTTGGTTTTTTTTTTTCTATGAGCTTTATACAATGATTTGCTTCTAGTACTGATTGTCATTAAACTTGCAAAAATGAATTTGTATGTGTTAAAATCCAAAGCTGAAAAACACCCATTCAGATCTTGCAAGAAATAAATGCACTGGATTCTACTGGATCACCTGCTCCAGCTGTTGATTCCGATGGAGAGAGAGAGCGGTGCCGGGTGGAGGGAAGGGCTGTGCCCCTGGTTTTTGGAGGATGCAGGGGACTCTGCCGGGCTGTGGGTGGGGTGATGGGGTCGGTCCTGCCCCGTAATGAATCAGAATTGTGGAATAACCCGAGTTGGAGAGGGCCCGGGAGTGCTGTCCAAACGCTCCCGGAGCTCTGGCAGCCTCGGGGCCGTGCCCGCTGCCTGGGGAGCCTGGGCAGTGCCCGAGCACGGCTGCTGAACGCGGGGCCCGGAGCGGGCACCGAGCACCCCGGAGCGGGCACCGAGCACCCCGGCCCGGCCCTCCCGGCCGCCGGGGGAGCTGCGGGGC
>VZRZ01002776.1:124292-137194 GCA_013398175.1 Climacteris rufus | reverse complement strand
GCTCCGGCTGGAAACAGCGGCCCGGTGGCTGAGCGGGGTCGGGCCCGGCCCGCCCGGGGTCCCGGCTGCTCCGGCTGGAAACAGCGGCGCGGTGGCTGAGCGGGGTCGGGCCCGGCCGCGCTGAGGGACTTTAACCCGGCCGGCGCTGTTGTGTTGGCCGCAGCAGCCCCAGGCCGCGCTGGGTGTTCTCCCACAGCCCTGTTCGTGCCGCGAGGGAGGAGAAAGGCCCGGCCCTGAAGGGATGCTCGGGGAGCAGCTCCTCGGCTCTGCCTCTGCGCTGCTCTGACTCAAAGGTAATTTGTCAGATTGGCTTTATTTCCCCTAATCTAGAACGGAGATGCTCTAGGAGCACATCTGCAAGGCGCCTCGGCAGGATTTGAACCTTTTTACTGATACTTTCATTAACTTTAATCACAAATGTGGCTGTTTCACTGTTTGCTTTAGAACACTGGACAAGAGCTACTGTTACTAATTCATTTTTCATGTGGGTTTTAGGTCTGTTTTCTTTCAAACATCTCACTTGTGCCATCTCTGTATTTCATTATTTTCCCCCTTACAGCTGTCTTTACCTACTAACACAATTTGCTTTCTGACTTTTAAATATTCTATTGGTTTCTTTTCTTTTATAAGCTACTGATATTTTTTCAAGTTGCAAAATACCTTAATTATATTTCACATTGGTTTAGATTGGCTCCTTGGGTTTTTCAGTCTTACTATGCTATAAAATAGATGCCCCAGATTCATAATTTGAATGGGATGCATTAACTCGGTTGGTGTTGCAGAGTGGTGGTAACTCCCCAGAAAAGTTAAATGTCTTCAGAGGACAAGGAAGCTCAGGAGGACGAGCTGCTGGCTCTGGCCAGCATCTATGATGAGGATGAGTTCAAGAGAGCAGAGTCTGCCCAAGGAGGAGAAACAAGAATTTGTCTGGAGTTACCTCAAGACTTCAAAATTTTTGTGAGTGGTGAGTTGAGATGTTTTGTGTTATCCCAAAGGAGGTTTTACCAAGCTCAGGTGGTTGTTGGGGAGTGAGCTGAGGGAACAGTAGCTGGACAAAGCCGTGGCTCACCCTGTGCTGTGCTTGGTGGGGATTGTATTTGAGCAGTTTAATCCTCATCCACACAACTTCTTTAGTAAACTTTAAAACCACAGATGAGCAGTAGTATTTCTTCAGAGTAATGAAGTTCATTTATTGTGCTTCTATTCCCCTGAGGATATGTGTTTCCAGGCTCCTGGTTGTGCAGGATCTGACATTTCAGTACTGGTGTTTAACTGCTCTAATCAGAGAGCTGCATTTTACTGCGCTGACAGTTTTGTTACTTAGGGTTGAAGAAATAATGTCATAAACAGCAACAGGTTGTCAGTTTTCATTCTCCTGTTCTTTCTCCAACTGCCCTGGTGGTCCCTGGCTCAGGCAGTTCCCCAGAAAGCCTCCAGAGCAGTGGGTTTGAGTACTCCGTGTGCTTCCTGCCTCCCCTCGTGCTGAATTTCGAGCTCCCACCCGACTACCCATCCACCTCCCCGCCCGTGTTCACCCTCAGTGGCAAATGGCTCTCCCAGGCCCAGGTTTGCTGGAGATTTCTTACATTTTGACAGCTGAGTAAGTTAATGATTAACAGTTCTCTGGGGGATGGTAATGAAAGTAAAAAAAACAATGACATTGCTCCTCAGTTGGCTCTTCTTTTGTCTCTCGCTGCTTTGCATTTGGTCACTATTCTGAGGAAGGAAAGTTTGCATCTGTGAGAACTATTTTTATGTATTTTATGCAGAGATTAAAAACTGCTAAGTCTGAAATCAAAGTTTTCACTAAGGACTGTGGGAAGGGAGGAACCCAGTAAGGAGCTGTTTGTTGTTTCCCAGCTCAGCGCTCTCTGCAAACACTTGGACAATCTGTGGGAAGAGAATCGAGGCTGTGTGGTCCTGTTTGCCTGGATGCAGTTTCTGAAGGAAGAAACACTGAGTTACCTGAACATTTCCTCTCCATACGAGCTGAAGATGTGCCCTCAGGGCAAGGGGCAGAGCCGGCCAGCGCTGGGGCCTCTGGAGGCTGGGAAGGACGGTGGGGGTGCCACAGGCTCTGCTGAGGAGGAGATCGTGGATGCCAGGGCTGTGCAGGATGTGGAATCCTTGTCCAGCCTGATCAGGGAAATCTTGGACTTTGACCAGGCCCAGAGGAGGAAGTGCTTTAACAGTAAGATGTACCTGTGCAATATCTGCTTCTGTGAGAAGCTGGGCAGTGAGTGCATGCACTTCACTGACTGCAGCCACGTGTACTGCAAAGCCTGCCTGAAGGACTACTTTGAAATCCAGATCAGGGATGGACAGGTCCACTGCCTCAACTGCCCCGAGCCCAAGTGTTCTTCTGTCGCCACTCCTGGCCAGGTAACTCCGTGTGCAGGGGGGCTGGGGAGCTCTGCCACTTCTCCCACATTCCAGGGACAGCCTGTGGCTCTGCATGGTGGGCACTGGGAATCACAGAGTCATTAGGTTGGAAAACATTATCAGTCCAAGATTATCAGTCTAACCTTTGACCCAATCCCACAGTGCCACTAAGCCATGTCAGCAAGTGCCACGTCCTGGGGCACCTCCAGGGATGGGCACTTCAAACCTCCCTGGGCAGTTCCAAGGCCTGAGCTCCCTTTCCATGGGGAAATTCCTGCTGCTGTCCAACCTGAGCCTCCCCTGGCATAGCTTGAGGCCATTTCCTCTTGTCCTGTCCCTGTTCCCTGGGAGCAGATCCTGACCCCCTATGACCTGTTGGAGAATCCAAAGTGAATTCATCCCATTTGTAGACACTTTTCATTGATCGCTGCTTTTTGCTGATGGCAGCAGGCTCAGAATTACAGATGCAAGGAATCCCAGAATCCCTGACTCGTTTGAGTTGGAATGGCCCTGAAAGCTCCTCTCATTCCACCCCTGCCATGGGCAGAACACCTCCCACTATCCCAGGCTGCTCCAAGCCCCATCCAACCCGGGCACTCCCAGGCTGGGGCAGCCACAGCTCTGGGCACCCCGTGCCAGGCCCTCAGTCTGTGTGAGCACAGAATTGCCTCCACCCCTCCCTGGCTGTGCCTGCAGGTGAAGGAGCTGGTTGGGGAGGAGCTGTTTGCCCGCTACGACCGCCTGCTGCTGCAGTCCAGCCTGGACCTCATGGCTGACGTGGTCTATTGCCCCCGGCCCGGCTGCCAGACGCCCGTCATGCAGGAGCCCGGCTGCACCATGGCCATCTGCTCCTGCTGCAACTACGCCTTCTGCACCCTCTGCAAGATGACCTACCACGGGCTGTCCCCCTGCAAGGTCACTGCAGGTGAGGCTGCTCCCCTGTGCCCCACAGGCACCCCCCCCACAGCGCCCAGCCCGGGGTGGGAGCGGCTGAAAGGAAATGCAGCGGGGAAACTGCGACCCTGAGCTTGCTGCAAGGCACCTTCATCTGCAGTAGGGCTGCTGCTGGCAATTCAGCATTGCTTTGATGGCTCTCCACAGCTCAGGAAGTCTCTAAACTGCTCAAATGCTGAGGGGCTGTGGCAGAAGAAATACTTTAAATGCATCTTTTTTTACCCTTTTCTGTGAATCCACTACTTTGTGTCATCAGAATTGATACTGAAATCATGTGGAGCCTTCTCTCTCTGTTTGGTGGAGAAAAATTACTTTAAATGCATCTTTTTTTACCCTTTTCTGTGAATCCACTACTTTGTGTCATCAGAATTGATACTGAAATCATGTGGAGCCTTCTCTCTCTGTTTGGTGGAGAAAAATTACTTTAAATGCATCTTTTTTTACCCTTTTCTGTGAATCCACTACTTTGTGTCATCAGAATTGATACTGAAATCATGTGGAGCCTTCTCTCTCTGTTTGGTGGAGAAAAATTACTTTAAATGCATCTTTTTTTACCCTTTTCTGTGAATCCACTACTTTGCGTTATCAGAATTGATATTGGAATCACGTGGAGGGTTCTCCCTCTGGCCTCAAAATCTTGTGACAGAATTTCATTAAATGTCTATTTAGGAAAAAAATATTTCCATTTTTTCAGTTTGTTTCGTGCTGTTCTAATTCCATCAAAAGATCTCTTTTAAAATAAAACAGTGTAAAACTGGTGAATTTTGGGGCAGAGGAATTTTAGTATTCTCATCTTATATATTCTCATCATTTGCTTGCTTTTTAATCAGTGATGTTAGTTCCCTTTGAGAATCTTTATGCTGCAATTAGCTGGACTTCTTTATGCAATACCTTAAAAAAGCTGTCTGGTTTGGTTTGGTGTTCTTCCCCAGAGAAATTAATGGATTTGAGAAACAACTACTTAGAAGCAGACGAGGCAACAAAAAGATTCTTGGAACAACGCTATGGCAAACGAGTGATTCAGAAAGCCCTGGAGGAGATGGAGAGCAAGGAATGGCTGGAAAAGAACTCCAAGGCTTGTCCTTGCTGTGGGACTCACATAGAGGTGAGTGTGGAGGGAAAGGAACACAAAATAACCCCAACAGAGGCACTTCTGGGTGTGCTGGAGCCTCCAGCTTCACCAGGGAGGGGACATTTCTAGGAAACAGCAAAAACTTTCCATTTCTGCCTTTCCATGGAAAGGGAGGTGAGGTGAGGGATGCCAGGGACTGAGTACAGTGACTGGTGGTTCACACTAAACAGATCCAGGCTGACCATGGATCTCCATGAAGCCTTTTGTTTTCCAGGTGTTTCAGGCTACTGCTGTTTCACACTAGAGCCAGGAAATAAAACCAGCTCCAGAAAAAGACTCATTTTCAGTATTTTTAGGATTATGCCCCATTTCCAGTGCTGAAATTCCAGCTCCCAGTGATAAAATCAGTGTGTGGTGCAGCCAGGGTGGGATGTGAGCGTTGACTGCTGTGGTTCTGCTGTCAGAGAGGGGCTGAAGCCTGACACTGTAGGCTTCTGTGATCACCATTTCTTGGTTTTTTCCCCCAGAAACTGGATGGCTGTAACAAAATGACCTGCACAGGGTGCATGCAGTACTTCTGCTGGCTCTGCATGGGCTCCCTGTCCCGGGCCAACCCCTACAGGCACTTCAACGACCCCTCCTCCCCCTGCTTCAACAGGTTGGTGCTGAAGGCCTTTCCCTTCTGCTGCAACACCTCTTTGCTGCTTTTCCTTACAGCCTCTCCCACATCCTGACCTGAAATTTGTAGCTACAGTTTAAGCCACAGTTTCTTCTCTCAATCAACAATAAAAATCAGGAGTGATTCAGTGATTCTGGTTTTGCTTTCTAAGAGCTTTTGTTTTAAGGTTCTGGAGGAGTCTTCTGAGCCTATTCCTGATTTTTTTGGTCAGGTCATGACCCCATCCTTTCTGTGCCTGAGCCACAGGCTGCAGGGAGGTGTTTCCCTGCCAGAGCTCGAGGATTTGGGAAATTGCTGCTTCCAAAGAGCTGCAGCTTTGCCTCACCTCCCCTTGGGGAAGGGCAAGGGACAGAGGGTGCTGCTGTGGGACAGGGGCTGGCAGTGGCAGCCCCTCAGCCCTGTGTATTCCACAGGGTATGGATGGACTGAAAAAAACAGAACTTGCTGCTTTTGTACTTTTTATCACATTTAGGTTGATTTTTTAAACATTTTTTTTTTTACACCCTGAGCTCACTAATGTTCTGTCTTGCAGATTGTTTCAAGCCGTGCACATTGATGATGGGGAGTTCTGGGAAGTGGAAGATGATGATCAGTAGCTTCCTCCAGCACCAAAAGGTGAACAAACCAGAGACAGAAGCTTTTTTTGTGTCCTTTGTTAGCTTTTCATTTCCATTGTGTGATAGCAGAGTGGTGCCTGCCCTGCACTGCAGGACACTCACACCTCAGAACCTGTTGCCAAAACCAAAGGAGACTTGTTTTCCACATCCTGGGATCAGGATCACCATGGAATGCCCAATCAATCATGTCCATTATTAAAGGAGTCAGAAGCTGGAAAATCATTGGAAAAAATATTTACCAAGGGTGCCCCTTTTTTAAAAGCCAATGGACAAATTGAAGCCTCAAATCCTGGAAATGTTTGGGGGTTTCCTTTAGGGAGACTGAGCCTTGGAGGCTCTTGGATCATGAATGTTGTGGGGGTTTGGGTTGCTCTCTCTGGAGCTGGTTACCGATGTTGCTTGGACTGGGAGAGGTTTCTGATGCAATACAGAAAATTTCTTCTCTATTCAGCAACAAAGGTTGTTGCTTCTGTGAATTTCCTGAGGTGTTTCTCTGAAAAGCAGCTCGTGGCTCTGTCACTGGTACTTTGTAATGCCATTAAAGCTGATTATCCCCAACCCCTTCTCTCTGGCTGCTGTGCCTGAGCCTTTGCACCCCTGAGAGTTTGGGCAGCAAACGAGCAACAGCCTTTTCCAGGAATTTCTGTGAGGTTGGTGACTCCCAGTGTTGCTGTTGGATTCCCTCACGTTGCCTGTCCTTGTTTTGGCAGGGATGAGAGCCAAGGCACTGAGCTGAGGATGTGGCCAGTGAGAGGGGGAAAAGAGCAGGAAGAGATGAACTTGAATTCTTCAAAACAGTGACAATTACCTTGTATTCTCAGATGATGAAGTAATTTATTTTTTACTAACTCTTCATATAAGAAATTTGATTATTGATATTTTTTCTGGACTAGATCCCTTATTTCCACTGGTTTTGCACTTCAGACCATTTTAGAAACCAAACAGTTTCTCCCAAAATCTCAGCAAGTTGTTCTTTGAGCATGGTGGTGATTCCTGAAGGGAACCAGTGATTTTTTACAAGTTTTTCCACTTGCAGAACAGTCTAAAAGTTTATTTGAAAATTAAAGCTGCACGTGCTGTGTTCCAAAGCTGTAGGGCCTGGCTGGAAAGCTCAGGAGCTGAGACTTCAGGAACTCAAGGTGGTGATTACATCTCACTCAGTTCTGACTGGCAGTTAATAAATTCATCCTGGGATATGTGCCCAAAACGAGTGGTGCTTGAGGAGTCTGCAGTGTTAGAACTGGCAGACATTAAAAAGATGAAAGAAGAGCAAATCTCACCTCAGTTTAGGCTCTAGGTCAGTGTGTAGGAAAAACTGATGTTGTGTATGGTTTGACTTGTATTTCCTGCACCTTTCACATGCACTAAATTCACTTTAAGATGGCAAACCCAGTGGTGTCCCTGTTTGTTTTCCTTCTGGCAGGGATTTGGCAGCTCGGGTGTCTCCAGATGCTCCAGTGCCCAGGGTGGGAATGGGGCAGCCCCAAACTGGGGCCAGAGCTCCCCCCTGGAGCTGGCACAGGATGTGCTCTGCTCCTGGAATTTGGGACTCCCATGGATGCAAAGTGCCCTCCCACCCAAAGGGCCCTGGAGAAAAACCTGCCAGCAACCACTGAGCAAGGAAGCAGGGAGCAGCAAAGCTTCCAGCACAGCTCTGGTTTCAGGGGCACAGTCAGACCCAGCACCAGACACAGTCAAATGTCAGCATTTAGAAAAAATTAAAGACATTTAGTGTAGAAAGTTACATTACAGATCAACAGCTTACAAAATGTCTGTATAAAGAAAAGAAATGTTGCCCAGTTTTCTGGCCCCTCATGTGACAGCTTTGGATAGGAATCACATTTCAGAATTGGTGGGGTCTTGGCTGTTGTCCACCCGTGTGGGGTTTCTGTAATGAAACAGAGGCCACTGGAATGGAGTGTTTCCTTTGAGGCTGGTCTGGCATTTCCTCAGAGCAGTGGAGAATTCTGGAGTGGGGAGAGCATCAGGCACAGAGGATCATAGCTGGGAGGAGCCTGGTGTGACAGCAGTGACATCCCCAGGAGCCTGCACTGCCCCTCAGACCCCGTGTGGGGGATGCTCTGGAGCCTCTGCTGAGGAGCTCTCAAGCCCAACATTGGCTCAAAGGGGCTCAGCCAGGGCTTTATCCACTCAGCTCTTGGCAACCTCCTAAGGACAGAGCCTGCACAGCCCCTGGGGGTCCTGTCCCACTGCTTGGCTGCCCCACAGGGGGTTTATCCTCTCCAGTCTGAGCTCTGGGTCCCCACTCAGGCCCCACTGTCTCTTCTCCCCTTGCCCTGGTTCCATCTTCTTGCTGACCCCTCGTGGCTGTGGCTGCTGCTCTGAGCTGTCCCTTCTCCAGCTGGACAAGCCTCTTTTCCAGGATTCTAATGTAAAAGTGTTTCATGGAGGAGGAATAACATGAGGTACATGTCCTAATTGCAAGGAATACACCCCCAAGTGATCACCCACTTGTTTCTGCATCACTGTACTTTCATTTGTCCTCACGTTTCAGCTTTGCAGCCTTCAGTCCATGACTACAGGCAATTCACAGATCAAAAAACTCATTCTTATTTCCTTCACAGAATGAGTTAGTGGCAGAGGTTTGTAGAGCACAGAGCACTGGATCCCATCCTCATTTGGCTAATTAGGGCTGGTGTTTGGTATCTCTCTCTTTAATGGAGAGAAGCAACCATATGATCATTCTGCTAATTTAAGAACAAATAGGAGATCAGTTTCTGCAGCAATTCCCTTTTCTCCCAGCTGGTTTCAGCAGCTGGTTCAGCACTGCCCCAGCACATTAATCACTGTATGGCTTCTTGGACTGGCTCCTCTCTGCTCCCATCTCCTTCATGCTGTACAAGGGCTCCACGAGCTTGTTGTGAACCAGCATTAAACCTGATGGAGAAAGTCAAAAGACCATTTAAGCAGACATAATAAAGCAACATTCTCATTCCTTGGCTGCTAATGGAATGAGACATGACTGGTGTCCTTGTGCTTTGCTCCCACACCAAGCAGTTACAAGCATTCACCTTCACTTTTGTATCACTGTGGGGTATTTAAGGAACATGTTAATTTGGGAGTTGATACAGAAACACCTATGGCTCGTGCCTCTTAGAAACATAACCAGAGAGCTGCCTGGCCTGGTGCAGGACTCACCTTTGAAGTATTTCACAGTCTTGACCTTGAGCTCCAGCGTGGCGTCCTCGTCGCACACGAAGACGGTGTTGGGGTGCTGCTGGAAGGCCGACACCGTCCACATGTGGTTCACACCATCCTCAATGGCTTTGTACAGAGCAAAAGCTTTGTGGGCTCCTGTGATCAGGATCATCACCTGCACCCCAAGAAGGGAGAGGGGCAGTCAGGGCCTGACCAAGGGGTTCAGAGAGCCCAACCAGACCCTGCTGAGCTGAGAAGGGGACATCCCTGTCACCCTCCCCACAGCCACTTCTCTGTGCCAGGGCTGCTGCTCTGGCTGCTTCATCTGCCAAGGAGATCACAGCCTGGTGGCTCACTGGAATGCTTCAGATCCTTTGGGCACCTCTATGCTGAGACTTAACAAGTGTAGAGCAAGGAACAGCCTCCATTAAAAGTGGTCCCACAGAGTTTTCATGACCTGCTGGTGTGACATCAACTCAACCTCTGATTCCTGCAGTTATCTCCAGGTGAAGACATCCTCCCAAACCTTTCTGGCTCCCTGTGGGGAACAACTGCTGCTGGGTCACACAGATGTGTGAGCAGAACAGAGGAAGAGCCTTTCCACGGAGGTGCAGGATGCAAGAGGACAGGAGGCTCAGGCATTCTGTGGCAGGAACAGCCAACACCAGCAGGACACCTGGCTGCTCCAAAACAGCCAAAAACCTTTGGCTGCCCCAGAGGCGCTGCAGGAAGGCCCTGCCTTTTTCCTCACCTCTCTGGCATCCATGACAGTGCCCACTCCGACTGTCAGAGCCATGGTGGGCACTTTGGAGAGGTCACCATCGAAGAACCTGGCGTTGGCCAGGATGGTGTCCATGGCCAAGGTCTTCACCCGGGTCCTGGACACCAGGCTGGAGCCCGGCTCGTTGAAGGCGATGTGGCCGTCGGGGCCGATACCTGGCACGGGGACAGGGGGGGAACAGGCTCAGCAGGGCCTGCAGCTCTCCCAGGCAAGCACACTCAGTGCTCCCAGGAACACAGAGATGAGAAAAGCATCTGCAGTTCTTCTTCAGGCTGGTAGGAACAACAACAAAAGCCCCCTCAGAAGCCAAAAGGCTCTTCCCTGACTGTGCTGGGACAATAAAGCAAAGTAGGTGGCAGAATCTTACGGCAAACTGATGGGAAAAGCTTGTGCTGAGCTTCTCTGGGCTCACAGGACTCTGACTACTCCCAGCAGTTTCCTGTCAGCACTGATATACATTTCATATTTGTACAGTTCTAGCCCTTCCCGTTTCTCCTGCTGACATTTCCTGGGCAGTTCACTGACTGAACTGGGAGACCTAAAGCTGGGAGAGTGGTACATTGGGAGACAAGGCTGCCAGAGCCCACCAGTGCCCAGGGTGATGGACTGTGGGGTGACTTTCACTGCAAATCCACTGAGAGGCACTGAAAATGAACAATCCAGGCACTGAGTGAGAGCTGGGGAGGACAGGCACAGCTTTGGGACAGGCTTCAGAGGCTGCTGCACTCTCAGGCTCTCACCTCCAACAAAGAGCTCGATGCCTCCAGCTGCTTTGATTTTCTCCTCGAAGGCGTCACACTCCGCCTGGAGGTCAGGGGCATTTCCATCCAGGATGTGGACGTTTTCTGGGGAGATGTCAATGTGCTTGAAGAAGTTATTCCACATGAAGGAGTGGTAACTCTCGGGGTGATCCCTTGGCAGACCTGGTAACAGAACATCCAGGGCTGAGAGCAGCTGGAACAACAACACAACCCATAACATAAAGCACTTCTCTCCCCTTGCAGTGCTTTGGTGACAGAGCACTGCTCTGTCTGTCCTTTGGCATTCCCACAACTTTCAGAGTTGTTTTTATTTCCCTAAATAGCAGAATTAAAATCAGCTCCTGTAAGACATATGTCCATATTAACATGAAACAGGTGTTCAAAAAGCAGGTGTGCCTCAGCTGTCAGTACCTTTTCAGCCTTCCTCCCAGCTCATGTTAGCAAGAATGATTAAAAATCTGTGCAGAAGCCAGGGAAATAATAATTATTATTGTATAATTATTGCATATTTTCCCTTCCTTGAAGGCTATAAACCCACACTGGACTGCTTATTCCCTAATGCTTGATTAGGATTGTTCACATCAAAAAAACTCTTGACCAGGGTAAAATTAACATTAGCAAATATTTAGCCTGTATGTTTTTCACCTTTGGATCTTTTGCTTCTGAGGAGACAGTTTCACCACGGCTTCAGAAAAGAAAGAGCCCCCTGCTATCTTAGCAGGAGATACCAGAGGGCACTCGGGGCACACAGTGATCCTTGTAAGGGACCTTCACAACCCCAGAGCAAAGGTGCAGTTCCTGCTGAGCCTGCAGAGATAAACTGCTCCTTGCCTGGTCAGTGCCTGAGTGCAGGTACCACACAGCAGTGTCTGTGACTGTGTGTGACACTGGGCAACACCCAGAACCCTTCAGTACCGAGCTTTTTCCACACATTTTCAAACCTATGGAAAGATTTCAAAGTTCTTCCCTAGGTGTTGAAACTGTCCCCATCACTCCCTTTGCTAATTCCCTGGAGGTGTTTAGGGAAAGGCTGGCTTTGCCAATTCCCCGGAGGTGTTTAGGGAAAGGCTGGCTTTGCTAATTCCCTGGGGGTGTTTAAGGAAAGGCTGGCTTTGCTAATTCCCCGAGGGTGTTTAAGGAAAGGCTGGCTTTGCTGATTCCCCGGAGGTGTTTAGGGAAAGGCTGGCTTTGCTAATTCCCCGAGGGTGTTTAAGGAAAGGCTGGCTTTGCTAATTCCCCGGAGGTGTTTAAGGAAAGGCTGGCTTTGCTAATTCCCCGGAGGTGTTTAAGGAAAGGCTGGCTTTGCTGATTCCCCGGAGGTGTTTAAGGAAAGGCTGGCTTTGCTGATTCCCCGGAGGTGTTTAAGGAAAGGCTGGCTTTGCTAATTCCCCGGAGGTGTTTAAGGAAAGGCTGGCTTTGCTAATTCCCTGGGGGTGTTTAGGGAAAGGCTGGCTTTGCTGATTCCCCGGAGGTGTTTAAGGAAAGGCTGGCTTTGCTAATTCCCCGGAGGTGTTTAAGGAAAGGCTGGCTTTGCTAATTCCCCGGAGGTGTTTAAGGAAAGGCTGGCTTTGCTGATTCCCCGGAGGTGTTTAAGGAAAGGCTGGACGTGGCACTCAGCGCCATGGCTCAGCTCTCACGCTGCTGCCGGGTCACAGGCTGGGCTCGGTGCTCTCAGAAGCTTTTTCCATCCTTCCTGACGCCGTGCCTGTGCTGTGCTGTCCATCTTACCTGGCCGGGGGGATCCCGGGCCGTGCCGGGGCAGGACCCAGCAGCGCCCGGGCAGGGCAGGCACGGGAGCCGGGCACTCACCCACGTACTCGTCCATGTTGAAGGTCTTCACGAACTGGAAGGAGAGGTCCCCGTTGCGGCAGTACTCCACCAGCTTGCTGTAGCAGCCCAGGGGGGTGCTGCCTGCGGGGAGCCGCCGTCTCAGCCGGGGCCGGGCCGGGCTCCCCGCACCGCCCCGCTCCGCACCCACCTGTGGGCAGCCCCAGCGTGAAGAAGCGCCCGGGGCCCGGCCCGAACTGCACGATGCGGTTGCGGATGTACTTGGCCGCCCACTCGCTGGCCTGCGAGTAGTTCTCCAGGATGATGAGCTTCATGCTGCGGCCGCCGCTGCCGACCGGGATCGCCTGCGCCGGGATCGCCGCCGCCTCCGGGGATTGCTCCTGCCGGGGACCGCCTGCGCCGGGATCGCCTTTTCCAGGGATCACCGTCTCCCGGGATCACCTTCTCCTGGGACCGCCTGCGCCTGGGATCACCTCCTCCTGGGATCACCTTCTCCTGGGACCGCCTGCGCCTGGGATCACCTCCTCCTGGGATCGCCTTTTCCAGAGATCACCTTCTCCTGACACCGCCGTCTCCTGGGATCCCCTTCTCCTGGGACCGCCTGCGTCTGGGATCACCTTCTGCTGGGATCACCGCTGTCTCCTGGGTTCGCCTTTTCCAGGGATCACCTTCTCCTGACACCGCCGTCTCCAGGTATCACCTTCTCCCG
>VZRZ01002776.1:105234-116913 GCA_013398175.1 Climacteris rufus | reverse complement strand
TTTGCCCAGTCCCGGGGCCTCTGTTTGCCCTGTCCGGTCCCCTGTTTGCCCAGTCCCGGGGCCGCTGTTTGCCCTGCCCGGGCCCCAGTTTGCCCAGTCCCGGGGCCGCTGTTTGCCCTGTCCGGTCCCCAGTTTGCCCAGTCCCGGGGCCGCTGTTTGCCCTGCCCGGGCCCCAGTTTGCCCAGTCCCGGGGCGGCCGTGGCACAGGGCGCTGACCCCGCCGGTTGTTTGCCCCCCACGGCCCAGCGAACCCCCCGGACCGGGCTCGTTGCGCATCGTGCCGAGGTCCCCGTTAGTTTTATTCCGCCCTTTCCGCGTGTTCTTCTCTGACCCCCCTAGGCCAGGGGCTGGCCTCAAGGAGCTCCCTCGGGAATTGGAATTCTTCCCTCCCTGCCTCCCGTTTGACAGCGGGAGCGGGTGTCGGCTGGGCCCCCCGTGTGACCCAGTTCTGCCTGGCGCCTTCCCGACATCAGACACGGAGAATTCCGTACTTAAAGTCATGGAGAAATCCCTCAAAGCAGCAGACAGCTCGCTCCTGCTGAACCCAGCTTCTCCCAAGAAATCGCTGTGTTGTGACTTTTCCTGGGTAGCATTGCCAGCGTGGGTAGGCTCGAGCTCGGCGGAGTTGGAGATACACCCTCCCCTGGGATGGGATGCTTGTCTCATCTGACAGCTGCAGGTCTCTGTGTTTTTACATACTGCAAACGTGGAAGTTGAGTAAAACCCTGGCTTTTTCTTTTTTTTTTTTTTTTTTTTCCGTGCGAAACAGATGTGTTCACTTAGAGGGCAAATCTCTTTGTGTTGTTCTGGGAACTGGTAGGGACAAATCAGCAGCTCTCTGCGCTAATCGCCTTTCCTGGCACAGTCCTGCTGGTGGTGTTCACCCCACCAAGTGTCTTCACAAACGCCTTTTCCCAAGGGATCTGCAGCGTGTCCCATCTCCCAGAGCCCTGGGGATGGGTGACAGGGTTGCTGAAGGTCCCTGTGGCTGCAGTGAGACCTGGCTCACACACACACCCCTGGTTCCCTCCCAGAGGGATGTGTAAAGCTGTTGTTTGCCCAGCTCCTGCTCACACCTCGGGCAGACTCATCTGCAGAGCCCTGCTGAGATTAGGGAGCCAGGCTGTGCCAGAGGATTTACCCTGCTAAAGACAAGCACATCATGGAGGGCTGGGAAGCCACTGGTGTCACTGGAGTGCACAGGCAGATTCCCACATGCAGATATATTTACTTCTGTGTGGCTGTTTGGAAATTGCTTTTCTTTCCTCACCCTGTGCCAGAACCCAGCTATTCCTGTTGTGAAGTGTGTTCTCACTGAACTGGCTCCTAATGCTTCTGTTGCTTCAAAAACCCTGCAAGCTGTGAAGATGCAGAGTTGGGATTTAGATGAAGAGGAGATGAGAGAGTGGGAGAGTCTCTGTAGCATTGAATGTGTCAATTTTTTTTTTCATATTTTGAAACTTGCTGTGTGTGAATGTACAATAGTGAATGTGCCATGTGCCAAGGAAGACAGACTAACAGTGAAGTGGTAACTGAGGGCTAGAGGTGGATACAGGAGTGGAAGTAGCCTGGAGAAATCCACAACATTTAATCCTTTAAATTATTGAATTATGAAGCAGTGGAGGAATTTTTAAAAGTTGATTTTTTGGGGTGATGGGGTAGTACAGTATTGGAATTTGCTATGTAGGTAGGGGGTTCCTGTGCAGATAAATGTGATTGACTGTCCAGGCATGGCAGGGACGTGTAACCCTCACTCTGGGAAGGGTTCCTGGTGTATCCACGGGTGTGTGGGAGCAGCACTGGTGAGGTGTGGGCACTGTGGAACATGTGCAGTATTTGCAGGATTCCTCAAGCTCCTGTGTTTTCAGGAAAAAAAGGTGAGAGTTAATGAGCATCATCTGATAACCTGATAGCTGAGTTGAAACCTGTGTGTTTCCTCAGCCCTGTGGATGGGATGTGGGGATGTGGGCTGTGCCCCCCAGCAGCCCTTCCCTGCCAGCTCCCAGCCCGTGTCCCTTCACCAGCATGGGCACTGTTCAAAGGCTGTGCACTGATTCATTTTCCAAAGCCAACTTTCCAGCCCATGGCTTTGTTCAGGCAGTAGAGACTCTGATAAAAAATACCCTGCAGTGATGCCTTTGGGCCATGTGAGGCTGAGCTCACGTCCTGAGGAAGTGCAGCTTGATGGAGAATGAAACTAAAACTCAGGAGAAGGAATTTCAGCTTCCCTGGTGCTTTCCACGGGGAGCAGGGCTGGGGCAGGGTCAGGCTGCTGGTTTTGGATCCTCCTCTGCAGCCTGGGGCTGGGGCTGTGCTTGTGGAGGTGCCAGTGGAGAGGTTTGGAGGAAGGGGAGCTGCAGAACGCCCTGAACTGTTATTCTGTGTCCCCAAAAGGGCCATGGGAGGCTGCTCTCATTTCTGCCTTTGGGAAAGTTGTGCAGGGATGTTGTTGGGATTAGGGGGCTTAAAGCCTTCTGAGCATAACCCCTGGGTTGCCACTTGGCAGAACTGTATTTCACCCTTGGAATGGAAATTATCCTCCATTCTGGAAAAAAATAGCCCAGCTTTAACAGGTTTATTTACACTCTGTGTTTTCCAGGCATGGTTTTCACTTGCAGCATTCGAAAAGATGTGTGAGGTGTATGAGTAATGTAAACCCACCTAGGAAATGGTGGGAGTGTTAAATAATGAAGACATATTCCTTTCAAAGTGCTGTTTCTTCCTGTTCCACTTGTTGAAGATTTACATGGATCATGAATCATTCCATAAAGGGAGGTGTCTGTGGGAAAAATAAGGAAGGGAGATTTTTCCATTTGTTTGTTTTTCTTCCAGTGAAAACTGTAGCAGAAATGCAAACTGCTGGAGATAGAATGGGAATAGTGTTTAAATTCATGAAGGACCACAATGCTTCCTTGATACCTGGGAAGGCTGGAGTGGGACAGGCAGGCAGGTATCAGTTGCTGCCTTCTGTGTACCTTAAGCTTGTATTTAATTTTTCAGCTGAAATGGACACACAGCTTGAAACTGAAAAATGAGAATATCCCAAATCTTTTTGTGTCCGCAGTTAGAATTAGAAATGTCAGTCACTGTTTCCTCAGTGAGGTCCTTGCAGTGTGCAAGATGTGCTGGCTAAAGATAAAAATGGTAAGAAAAGTTCCAGGGTAAATTGCATGTTTATTTAATTTATTTATAAGTAGAATAGGAGATTCAATTGACATAAAACCAGTAAAGGTACAAAAATTGCACAATAAAATTGTTTGTGCAGCCCTGGCTGTGCTCAGGTGACTGAAGTCTGGTTGTTTTCCTCTGAAACACCCACCTCTGTTGGCAACAGCGCCTGTCAGGTGAGTCTGCAAAGTTTCAGTGATTCTGTGTGAAAAATTAATTATAGAATTCAAATATGTTCCATCCCTGAGACTCACAGGACGTGGGAAAGGGAAGGAGACAGCAGCAGTCCGGTGTCATCACACAGCTTGTGTAACAGGAGAAAATAGCTTTGCCTGCAGACTTGGAAATTATCTCAGGCATCAGGATGGCTTGGGCTTCTTTGGTGACTTTTTTTCTCCTCACTGAAATTCAGTGGGGCTCAGTAATCCCATTGGAAGTGTCTTTAGGACAGTCCCTTTAGGCTTTGGGTTGTTGAGTGCTCCCAGAGAGGGGGAACCTTTTTCTGTGGGTTTGGCGTCATGTCTTAGAAGGAGCCATACAGAAAGTAAGGAGCACAAGTTCTGTGTGTGAATTCTGATCACTGGCACTGGTGAGAAAAATCCAATAATAAGGGGTATCCACTCATTCTGTTCCTGCCTTTTGTGAATTATCCAAATTTGTTGCATGGTGGCACAATAGGATTTAGTTCCATTGAAGATACTTAACATTCTTCATATGACAATTTAAAAATTGTCTTTAAATACTTTAAAATGTTTAGAATTCTTGCTGTGATGCCCTAATGCCCAGAAAAATATTAATCTGATCCTAAATATTATGAGAAGGCCTTCTGCTTTAAGTGTGGGAAATTTAATTACAGCTGTCTAAGATTAAAGCCTCCTTTTTCCATACTGAGGCCTTGAACTCTGAAGTCTAAAGCCACTCTGAGGGCACAGTAAGGGCAGTGTGAGGGCACAGGTTTGTGCTGGCCCCAGTGCTTGTTTCCAGTCTGTCCAGACCAGTCTAACTCCCCATTTGAAGAGAAATGAGGGAATTAGACCTGCTTGTTTCCCAGGACTGGGCAGTATTTCTGTGTTGTCAGCCCCTTGGCTGCAGTGAGTCAGAGAGTGACACCCTCATGAGCACAGGTTGTGTTTTGATGGACATAAAAATATTTGTGTTTTGATGGACATAAAATACATTTATTTGTGTTTTGATGGACATAAAATACATTTATTTGTGTTTTGATGGACATAAAATACATTTATTTGTGTTTTTGATGGACATAAAATACATTTCTTTGTGTTTCTGATGGACATAAAATACATTTCTTTGTGTTTTTGCCTTGGAGGCTCACAGGGTCATTGCTGTTGTCCCTTCAGGTGGGTGCTCCTGCTGGTTCCTGCTCTGGCTGTGTTCACTGGGTGCCAGGGAGCTGCTCCAGCTGGGGACAGAACAGATTTTTTGGGAGTGGAGGCCCAGTTTTCAGCCCTTTGTTAAAATGGAGGAATATCTCAGAATCACAGTTTGGAAAACCCCTCAGAGACCACTGAGTGCAAGCTGTGCCCACTCCCCACCCAGAGCTCTGAGTGCCACGTCCAGTCCTCCCTGGAACAACTCCAGGGATGGGAAAACCTCCCTGGGCAGCCCTGCCAAAGCTGCCCATCCTTTCCATGAGGAAATTCCCAGGCTGGCACAGACACCAGGGTCACTCCTGAGCTGGGCTCTGCTCAGGGCTGCTTCCCCAGGGCACTCCCTCCTCCAGGACATGGGCTGCAAGTGCCTGCACAGAAAACAGTGATTTGTTCATCAAGGGGAGGGTGGTGGGTGTGGGTTGGCTTGTCTGGTAGCTTATTATTCCTGCTGATTAATAAGCTGATATGAAGTTATAGGAATTTGCAGCAGCATCAGGCAAAAGTCAGGATTTTAAATCAGGGTGTGCTTAAAGCGAAGCGTAAGTCACTAAAAATAATTCTCTTCAGAGTTGGCAGTGACTTGAATTTACTTCCAAAAGGCAGAGGTATGGAATGATATGTGATATATTGCTAAGGCCAAGCTTGTAGCAATGCTGATTTAGTAAATGCTGATTCTGTAAAGAATATTTGCGTGCAGCCTCAGGGCTTGGGAAAGGGAAGTTACAAAATCAAGATTCAAAACCATGTCAGCAGTCCATATGCTGAGTTTAGGAAATTTGGAAGAATGAACCAACATATTTATTGCAAATGCTTTCTTCAAGGTTTACATGGCAATATTTCCAGACAGCTTGGAAGTGTTGAGCTTTGATGCTGCTGTGCTCTGTATTTCCATGGGAGATGCCCTGGTCAGGGGGAGTGGCAGCCAGAGGGGATGTCCTGCTCAGTGCCAGCCTTCTCATGCTGGGTTTTTTTGGAAAATAAATATCTCTGGGTGTCCTATCAGTCAGCTTTGTGTTGGGTTAGCAGTCTGGTGAAAAAATCCCAGCCAAGCTGTTGCTTTAATATCTGTATGCATGTTTGTAAAAACTCATTTTTTAATGCCACAAATGCCAGCACCTTGCCTTAAAAGCTCCAAACCCTCCGTGAGTGTAGGAGAGAATTACCCCAGAGTCTCAGCAGAACAGGCTGCAGTCAGACACTGCTCTCCCCAGGTTCTGGGGGTGCTGCAGCCTGGGGATTCTCTGGGAGCCCAGGGTGTCCCTGGGGCTGTGCAGGGCAGGTGGGACTGCAGGCCAGGCCAGGGCAGCCCTGCTGATTCATTCTTCCTGTCACATGAAGCCTCCCTGCTCTGCTAATAGGCACTTAGTTGAATTTTAGATGCCTGGAATCATTAAAAAGGCTGGAAGGCATTTGTGTACCTTGTCCATTAGAAGAAAAATCTGTTTTCTATAACTGTAACCTCCTACAGCCTCGAGCTCAACTTTAGAAAGTAGCTGCATTTTTTGTGTCATTACCCATTACCTGAATTGTGATGTTTGAAGCCAGCAGTGAATTCAGCTGCTTTCTCCCACATGACATTGGTGGAAGAATATTTCTTTCTGCTATTGAAAGAAGAGCCAGTGGTAGGAGTTAATATTCCACTCAGTATCTGTGTCCTCTTTTGCTTCATCTCTTGCAGTGCTGTCACATGCAGTGCTTTCCTTCCCCCTCCCTGCTGACTGTGCTCTCAGGCTGTACCTGTCTGCTTTCTTACAGGCATGAGGGGTTGAATCTCTGCCACCCCTCACCTGGAGAGCAGGGAACAAAGGAATGCAGAGTGTCCCAGGTGTGCCAGAGCCTTTCCTGCCCTGGTAATACACAGGTCCTGCATACGGAGGAGGAAAGGAGAGAAACGCTGAATTTTCATGGATAGACTGACAATAAGCATGGTGGAGCATTTGCTGGGAATTCATAAACTACAGAGCTGGGAGAATCAGAGAATTACAGAATGGTTTGGGTTGGAAGGGACCTTCAAGGTCATCTCATTCCACCCCTTACCATGGGCAGGGACACCTCTCACTGTCCCAAGGAGCTCCAAGCCCCATCCAGCCTGGCCTTGGACACTTCCAGGGATGCCCAGCTTCTCTGGGCAGAGACTGAATCAAGCAGTTTGACTCTGTTCTTGTCCCTTCAGCTGCCCCTTGTGCTCTGTGCAGGCTGGTTTTGGATTTCTGGGGCACTGCTGTCTCTATTTTTTCATTTTAAAAGCGTATTTTAATAGGCAATTACTACTCAAGTTAGTTTGCATTTCCTTCTAATGCCCAGCTGCATGGGGTTTATAAAACAAGGCATTTTTGTTTCTTGGGAAGGGCTCAGGCTCAGTGGCCTGGTTGGAGAAGATGAAGGTGCCTCGCAGTGGTGGAGCTGCTGCAGCTCCTCCTGCCCTTGTCCCTGCCCTGGGGCTCAGTAGAGCTGCAGGTCAGGCTGCTCCTGCCACCTCCAGCCCCACAGCCTCATTCCCTGGGAGTGTTTGCTCTGCTTCCCCTCTGCCCAGGGCCCAGTGTTGGGATGTGTCCTGTCCCAGCCGTGCTGGGAGCTGCTCCTGCCCTGACACAGGCTCAGTTTCCATCCAGATCACTGATTTCTCCTTCTTCTAGGAAGTGGCCCAGGGTTGTGTCATGTGAGGAGTTCTCATTCACAAAGCTTGGGGCTCACCAGCACCATATTTTCCCCTCCACCTCTTCTATTTGGAAAATATGCCTGAGGAGAGGTTGTTGGAGGAGCAGGGTGAGCTGCAGCTGGCAGGGAATCAGAGTGCAGGACTGTGGTGCTCTGTTTTGGTGCAGCTGGATTGGGTGACAGGGTCCTGATTTTTTTTCTGGTGCTTCCCAGTGTCATTTTCTCCCTTTTCCCCCTCTCAGCCAACCCCTGGGACCTGCCAGCAGAACCACTCGTGGTGTCACCTGCTGAGCCCAGTCAAGGCTTTCAGAGAGGACATGGACATAGAGTGACCTGGAACAGACTGTAGGTTAGAGACTTTCACTGCCCCATCCCTGCAAGTGTTCCAGGCAGCGTTGGATGGGGCTTGGAGCAGCCTGGGATGGTGGAAAATGTCCCTGTCCATGGCAGGGAGTGGAACTGGATGAGCTCTAAGGGCCCTTCCAACCCAAACTATTCTGGGATTCTGTGATCTTTGATCTTAAGCAGCAAAAGCAATAAAACTCCAAACCACTGAAGAGTTGATATCCAAGATCTGCATTTCGAAGTGTGAGCTGATTTGTTTTATTTTCCCCTGATAAGATGTACAAGTAAAATAAGAACATCCCCCAGCTCCTCACCCCCGCGTTAAATGCTGGAGGAGAATGGCAACGTGTCTCTCCAAAGAAAGGAGAGCAAAATATCCTGGATGGTTTCAGGAGCATATGTGTGGGAGTGCAGGAGGGAAAGCTGGAGGAGATGTTGCTCAGTGGGGATCACAAAGGAGGGCAGTACCTCCTGCTCAGACCAGTGCTTCAGGACCAAGGTGCTTGCTTGAGGTGAGTTGCTCTGCAGAAAACCTCAGTGCCTTTGCTGCAGAGATGATGAGAAGTGGAAGGAAAGGAAAAATGAGATGGCAGCTTTAACCTCCTTTCTGGCCTGGTGCTGCTGCTTCCCTGATCAGAGCTGCCATGGCACACCTGCCTCGTGCAAGTGGTGCTGGGTCTGTGATAGCTCCCTGGTTATTTATACAGAGCCTGTGGGAAGCACAGTGCACTAAATAAACCTGCTCCTTTTCACTCATGCAGTGTGAAAGGTTGAAGGGAAATGGCAAGATTCATACTTATGTGCATCATTATGTAATGTATCCATGGAAAAAACCTTTCCTTAGCAAAGCCACGGGCAGCAATGGAGCCTTTTGTTGGGTGTCTCACTGTGTTCTTTGACTAAAACAGATGCAACTGCAGCTCCTAAGCAGCGTGAGCTGAGGAAGTGCCAGGGAGATGGGAAGGTACTGGAAAGCTGTGTGCTGTGCTTTGTTGGAGTCCAGGTGTGTGAGGAGAGGATTTAAAGCCCCATTCCAACCGAGGTGGAATATTGATCATTTCAAGTGGGGATGTTTCGGAGAGAGGCTGTGGAAGAGCCTCCTTCCAGAGGAGTGTTGTGTGCAATGAAATCTTCAGGGGGGTGTAGGGCCCTGAGGAACCCCCTAACCTGTGCTGTGTGGCTGTGTTCAGCTGCAGAACGAAGAGGAGCCGGGCCAGGCCGTGCCGGGGAGCGATGCCCCTCCGCCCTACAGCAGCATCTCTGCGGAGAGCACAGGTACTCTGCCTGGAGGGAGGGCTGGGCCTGCTCTGTGTCATTGCCTGCCCTCCTCAGCCAGGCTGGCACTGCAGCACCTTCCCCAGCTGCAGGGATCAGGATTGATGCCCAGAGCCTGCTGCTCCTTGTGGTTTGGGAGATGCATTTTGGCCGCGCTCCTCTGATGTCATCCCATCCAGGGGTGGTCAAGTTACAGTTCACGGTGTTCTCAGTAAATTGGAGACAGTTAAAAATCAAAGTGCTGGGAGGATTTGTGGTTCCCCTCTCATTATCTGGCATTTGGATGATGCTGTGCCCCTTCCCAAAACGATTTGTTACTTAAAAGGGTTTAAAGAATTCACTCTTCGTGCACTTTTCAATAACTAAGTACTTGGTCAGAAGGATGGGACTTCTGAATCATCCTCCTGTCCTGTCACTAATAACTTTAATAACCACTTGGATCTGGAAAGATGACTATTTCTGAGTATCCAAGTCAGCCAGGCCCGTTCAGTGGGTTGCTGGATGTCAGAGGAGCTGCTCCTGTGCTGCCGCTCTGGTTTGGGTGCAGGGCTGGGGAGGGGACAGGCTTCAGCAGCCTGGGGAGTGGGGCTGCTTTGAGTCCCCTGGCACATTCCTCATTGCCAACACGGTGTTCTGGAGGAGCTGCTGATTTCCCTGTGTGTCCCTGGTTTTGTGCAGCCTACTTTGACTACAAGGATGAGTCTGGCTTCCCCAAGCCGCCCTCCTACAACGTGGCCACCACTCTGCCCAGCTACGACGAGGCCGAGAGGAGCAAGGCTGAGGCCACCATCCCCCTGGTTCCTGGCAGGGTGAGTGGTCCTGCCCTGCCCTGCACCTTCAGCTCCTGCCCACCCCATGCCCTGACTTTATTCTCTTGGGTTTTTCTGTATCACCATCTGAGGTGGTGGCATTACAAACTCCCCAGAGTTCTCTGGCTGTTTTTTGTTTCTTTTTAATTTTCCTCTGAGCGCTGTGGTGATGTCAGACATCTCAGTAATGCCAGCATGTGCTAGTCAGATTAGCTTGGCAAGCTGACAGAGGGACTGTGCTGTATCCCTGTGCACTGACACTGGGTTTTTTTTTTTAATTTTAAAAAAAGATTTAGGATTAATTCTTCAGCTGTCTGGCATATCTACCCTTGATTCTCCTGCTGCTTACTTAGTTGACTTTTCTGGAGGTCAGTGTAGCTGATGGAGGGCTGATAAAAGCATTCTGTCAGATTTATTTCTTCTTGTTTTTTCAACATTATCTCTTGTTCAGCCACTCCCTGCACCCCTGCTAGCATTAGAAGTCCACTGCTCATTATACTTCTTCACAGAAGCCAAACTCCTTGCTGAGATGATAATTTTTTGATGAGTAGAGGAATTCTTCACAGTGAGAACAAGAACACGCTGGATCTTGACTGTGTTAAAAATACAGTTACATTTCATGTTAAATAGATAACATTTCATGCCCAGCATCATCTCAGGATGAGATGCAGAACTTTTTTCCTGCTTGCATTTGAAGCCTTTTGAGGTTTAGGATTCCAGACCTTTCTTGGGGAGCCACATGCAGATCTGGGCTTGCTGGACTGACCTGAATCCCTCCCTCTGCTCTGCAGGATGATGACTTTGTGACACGGGATGACTTTGATGACACTGACCAGCTGAGGATAGGAAATGATGGCATTTTCATGCTGACTTTCTTCAGTAAGTACATGATGGAATGACCTTTTTTCCAAGCAGTGACTCAAAATAGTTTGGGTCACATTTGTGTTTACGTAGCACCAGGAAGAACCTGGGTGCAAGGGGTTTGTGGTTTATTTATTTTTCCTTGGAATGTAAAGATGGCTTGACCTGCTGCTTTTCTCCTGCTCTCTCAGTGGCATTCCTCTTCAACTGGATTGGATTTTTCCTGTCTTTCTGTCTGACTACTTCAGCTGCAGGACGATATGGGGCCATTTCTGGGTTTGGTCTGTCTCTTATTAAATGGATCCTTATTGTCAGGGTAAGTTGTGTGGTGCACAGCCACCTCCACAGACACTCTTACTCTTTTTCTCCAGCAGGCTTTTATGTCATACTGGAGTTAGTGATAAATGTAAGAGATTTTTATAATGAAGTAATTTTGGAGTCACTTATTCACTAAGAACCAAGATTTTTCATGGCTCTGTCCTGTTTATATGCTGGAATTATTATTGTAGTAAAAATAAAGATTGCACAGCCAGGTATGTGTGGTGGATGCTCCATCCCTGGCAGTGTCCAAGGCCAGGTTGGGCAGGGCTTGGAGCAGCCTGGGACAGTGGAAGTGTCCCTGCCCATAGTGAAAGAGAGGAGCTCTAAGATCCTTTCCAACCCAACCCACTCTGGGATTCTGGGGTCATTCTGAGTGTCTGTGCCTGACAGAGCCACTGTCCTGGCTCAGTGTGTTGTGTCCTGAGTAGCAGCAATGATCTGATCTTGGGAAAACATTTACCCACGCAAAGCAGCCCTGCCTTTGGCCTCTGCAGCCTGCTGTGCCTCGGGCTCTCCTCTGGAAATGGAGAAATTCTCTGAAATGTGGGAGAGCTGCTGAGGAGAGGGGAATAGGGACACTGGGAGGAGCGAGGTTGGGAGCAGCAGTGGGAGAAGGCCACGGGTGCCCTCTGGTGCAGCCTCCCTGCACCACAGCAGCAGGAATAGGGAGCAGGAATAGGGAGAGGGAGCAGGAGCAGGAGGAGGGAGCAGGGAGCAGGAATAGGGAGAGGGAGCAGGAGCAGGAGGAGGGAGCAGGGAGCAGGAATAGGGAGCAGGGAGCAGGAACAGGGAGGAGGGAGCAGGAGGAGGGAGCAGGAATAGGGAGCAGGGAGCAGGAACAGGGAGAGGGA
>VZRZ01002776.1:79589-89844 GCA_013398175.1 Climacteris rufus | reverse complement strand
AAAAAAAGAGAGAGAGCAGAAGAGGTCTGGGCTTTGCTTCTGTTATAGCATGAGAGCAAAATTTCCTTAACGATGCCCAGCATCACTTTGATGCTGCACTGCAGCATCTCCCTTATGTCCAGTGTGGCTGCTGGGGACAGGATGCTCTGTGCCCACTCTGTTTCCCCCCTTGGGGGTTCATTCCAGCTGTTCATTCCAGGATTTGGGCCATGGTCGTGGTCTGCAGCCCCCAGCTCAGTGAAGGGCTGGGGTCTCTGCCTCTCCCTGTGTCTGTCCCTCCCATCCCAGCCACTGACACCATCCCTGTGCTGCCTTTCCACACCCAGCACCATCTCAATCCTGCCTTTCCATGCCCAGCACGTGTGTGCTTCCCAGGCTGGCCTCTGGCATCACAGATGTGAGGAATTGCTGCAGCTGAACAACAGGAACCGGCTCCTTCCTCCTCCAGGTCAAGGTTTGTGTCTCTCGTTCTTCCTGGAAGAAGAAAAGAGGTTTCCTTGCACTTGAGGCAAGAGTTGCCCCCCCAGCTTTGCAGTTTGGCCATGGTTTGGTGGCTGTGGGGTGAATTTTGGAGGTAGGGTTTGTGATGAGCAGCTGCACTCTCTGTGAGTTGGGGCAGAGTCCTGGAATCACTCAGGTTGGAAACCTCTGAGATCATAAAGTCCAATCATTCCCCCAGCTCTTCCAAGGCCACCACTGACTCTGTCCCCAGGTGCCACAGCTACAGGTTTTTGAGCACTGTAGGCTTCATCCCTGCTCAGCTGTGGTGCCTGGATCTGGCCCTTGGAGCTGCTGAAACTCCCTGGAAGTTCTCACATGGAGGTACCAGGAAGGGAGGACTCATCAGGATGGGGTGCCACAGCATCCTGGATGGAAAGGGCAAATCCACTGAAAAGAAAAGTGAATAAAAGGAAAAAGAAATTCCTATAAATGTAGAGAAGTAGGTGGAATGTATGGGAAAAAAGAAGAGCAATGTTTCCACGGAGTGAGTGCCGAGGAGCTCCTGCCCTGGCAGCCACTGGGGCACTGACAGACTGTGCCGGCACTGGGGGGACTGGCCCTGGGTTTGGGCTGTTCATATTTCAAGCTGTGATCCCAAATAGCCGTGTTCAGTAAATGCAGCACTGGAGGGTTTCCTTCCAGAGGGCAGGAATGCAGCTGGAAATGCCTCTAGCACACTCGTCTCGCCGGCCAAAATGCTATTTAAGCATCAAACCACATGGACCCGAATGAGGTGCAGGTTTTGGTTCAACTCAAAAACAATTAGTTCAAAATCAAAGAAGCAAACACATTGTTTGTTACTGGTTTGTGCCTTTTTTTAAAATTTTTTTCCAGGGGAAATTGGGATTCTTTAATTGGCTCAGCTGGAGCAAAAACCCCAGATCAAAAAACGAGCGAGCTGGAACAACAAAGGAATGTCCTGGTATTTCTTTTTCCAAGTTTAGAAATGGAAGTCAGGGCAGCCTTGGGATTTGTGGAAATTCCTCTGTGCATTGTTGGGAGGTAGAGGAAGTGGTTTCAAGTCGAGCTCCTGGGTTGTGCCTCGCAGAGCGGGGCAGTTTCCCCTCGCCCCTTGTCCTGGCTGCTCTTTGCAGCAGGATCATCCTGAAACATTCACCCCTGAACACCTGGAGGGGCTCCCTGTGCCCCCACCACGGGCTCTGCCATGGCAGGAGGCCTAGGAAAACACATGGGAACATTTTTCCATTCCTGCTGGTATTTCTTTCTTGAAGCTGCTTGGCACAATCGGAGGCAGGAGAGGTTGTTTTCAGTCCCCTGTCAGCTTCTGGAGGAGCTGTTCCCGTTTCTGTATGAGGCTGTTCATGTATAGATGAGAATTTTAAGGTTTGATTCCTGTTTTCCACAGCCATTGGGGTAATTTGATAACAAAAGAACCTACAAGACCCACAGGCAGATCATCAATATATTGAGGGGGAGAGAAGAGCGCTCCTGGTTTGAAGCGGGTGCTGTTCGTGTTCCTGTGACAGTAGAGATGGTTTGTTGCTGTTTTTTGGCAGTTTTTGGGTGTTCCTTCTTTTCCTGTGACAGTAGAGATGGTTTGTTGCTGTTTTTTGGCAGTTTTTGGGTGTTCCTTCTTTTCCTGTGACAGTAGAGATGGTTTGTCGCTGGTTTTTGGCAGTTTTTGGGTGTTCCTTGTTTTGCTGTGACAGTAGAGATGGTTTGTCGCTGTTTTTTGGCGGTTTTTGGGTGTTCCTTGTTTTCCTGTGACAGTAGAGATGGTTTGTCGCCGGTTTTTGGCAGTTTTTGGGTGTTCCTTGTTTTCCTGTGACAGTAGAGATGGTTTGTCGCTGGTTTTTGGGTGTTCCTTGTTTTCCTGTGACAGTAGAGATGGTTTGTTGCTGTTTTTTGACAGTAGAGATGGTTTGTCGCCGGTTTTTGGCAGTTTTTGGGTGTTCCTTGTTTTCCTGTGACAGCAGAGATGGTTTGTCGCCGGTTTTTGGCAGTTTTTGGGTGTTCCTTGTTTTCCTGGACAGCCCAGGCATGCGGCCGGAGGGAGAGCCTGCTCTCCAGCCGGGAGGCAGGACAGGGATGGATGTGTCCCTGGGGGGATGTCCCCCCGCCGGGCAGGAAGCGAGAGCCCCGTGGGCTCCTGCCAAGAAAAACCTCTCCAGAACGTCCTCCCGGCTCTGCCGAGCCCGGATGGTTTTCACTCCCCTCTCCCTCCCAGCACAGGGGTTCTTTTTCAGCGAGGGCTGCCCCAGGCCGGGGACAGGGATGGCCCTGCTCCGGGGCCGGGCTGCTGCTCTGCTGGGGCACTGCTGGTGCCTCTCGCTGCTGGCAGCTCCTGGGGTGATGCCCCGGGCAGCAGCTCCCCAAAAGTGACACAGGAGGGCACAGGAGCAGTGGGGTGATGGACCCGGCCGTGGGGAGCAGGGGGTGAGCCCCAGAGGTGCCGAGGGATGTGCAGGGCAGGGTGGAAGGGCCCCTCTCACCATCACCCTGCGGGCACCCCGGGATGGACAGGGACAGCCCTGACCCACCCTGGGGACCCAGTGGCTTTCCAGGCTCCTGCCGTGGTGGCTTCCAAGGCAGGGATGGATCCTGGATGTGCTGAGCCAGCCGGGGCTGCAGCTGCAGCATCCTGCATCTGCTCACGGGGATGCCCACACAGAGCCAGTGCCCCGCTGTCCTTCCCATATATATTCCCATATATATATATATCCACTCCCCTTTTACATATATATTTCTTCCATATGTGATTGGTTTGTTTTTTTCTGGTTTTGTCCTTTCTGATGTTTGAATGCAGATCCTTTCTGCAGTCACTGAAGTGCTTTGGATGTTAATAGGAACCAGTATCACATTTTTGTGTGTTTTGGGTTATTTGTCTCGGCTTTTATTAGGCTTGTCATGCAAGTCATCAGGCAAAAATGTGAAAGAAGAAATGGTGTGTGTGTGTGTGTTTGTACCCAAGACTCATCAATACACGATGCAGGGAATTGTTCTTTGTTTTCCAGGGAAATGGTGTCCCGGTATGAGGAAGCCCTCGGGGCGATGAGTGGTACCTATTGTTTTATTCATGGTCTCTGTCAGCGACGCCTTCCCAGTCCCCAGCACATGGTCTGGAGGTTCTGCCATGGGGACGAGTCTGGTGCTGTGTGAGAGGGGCTTTGGGACACCAACACATCCACACCAGGGTTTTTCCACTGGGTTTTATGGAAATCTGGGGCTGGTAGCTCCCAGCTGGACGTGTGTCCGTGGCTGCAGCACTGTCCAGTCTGTCTGGGCACCACTCTGGGTGCTGGGGCTGCCTCTGCAGTCAGAGGTACCCCCTGAGGAGCCTGACAGTGCAGATGGGAGTGAGAGAGGCTTTCAGAAAGTTGTTCCCTGTATTAAGAATGATTCAACCTGAACAGAAGATTCACCTCCAGGCCCCATCTCACAGAGGCACTGTCCTCTCTTTGGGTCCTTGGTGCCCATGAGATGCTCTGCTCCTTCTGCATCCACTTGCAGTGGTATAAAATAGCCGTAAACCCATTTTGGTTACACTCCATCTCTCAATTTTCTAGTTCTGAATCTTCTTTTTGGTGCTGTTTTTAGCCTTGTTGGCAGCAGGGTCCCTGTCTGACCCCCAGCCCTGGCTGCTCTGGCAGGGAGATGGTGGTGGTGCTGAAAGGGGCTGCTGGGATGTGTCCTTTAGTCAAACATCAAATTATAACACTCACAGTTGGCATTTCAGGGTTTTTAACTCCCTTCTTCCTTCCAAAGGATGTCATTTTGGGGGTAGCCTTTTTGTTGTAGCATAATCATTGCTATAATAATTTTATTTCCAGTGCTTGTGGTGCGGAAACCAAGGAATCCAGAGGGAGCAGGAGCAGCATTTTCTGGGCTGACAGGTGGGATCATGTGCACTGAGCAGAAGTGGCAGTGGAGCTGCTGTTGAGCACTGCAACTCACGGAACTGCTCCAGGCTGAGGGAGCTCCTGCTCTGCTCTGTCCTTCCATTAAAGCTTGGGAAACTGCACAACCCATCCGTGGCTGGTGGTGTTCCCTCAGGAGAAAGGCAAGGAAGGAGCTCTGGCAGCAAAGGACAAGATTTCATCTTCCCTGAGCTTTGGGCAGTGTTTGTGATGTCGAGGTGCTGGGTGGGGTTCTGAGCTGTCCTCCCAAGGACTGGGTGTTGGGGTTTATGTAAAACAATGGATGTGTCCCTGGAATCCCAAAATCCCAGAATCCCAGAATGGTCTGGGTTGAGAGGACCTTAAAGCTCATCCATTCCACCCCCTGCCCCAGGCAGGGACACCTCCCCCTGTCCCAGGTGCTCCAAGCCCTTTCCAACCTGGCCTTGGGCACTGCCAGGGATGGGGCAGCCACAGCTTCTCTGAGCACCCTGTGCCATGGGCTTACCACCCTCACAGGGAGGAATATTTATTTATTATCTTACAATCCTGCTTGTAATTTTATTTCTACATGTGAAGTTGGTACTGAGAGTCCCCAGATGTGCCCGTGTGTGTAGCCAGTGCTTTACTTGCAGCTTGGCTGGCCCTGCTCTGAGTGAGCCTGGGTGGCTTCTCTTGAAGCTGCCTGAGATCCTGTTGTGTGAGGTTTTCACATAAAAATCCCCAAAAGCTCGCTATTCCTGGTTCCAGTTTGTGCATTCCAGTTTTAGCCAGGATCCTTCCCTCAGGAAGCAGAGTGTGTTTGCATGGGCTCTGTCTCACAAAGGGGTGATGGCCTTTCCTCCTGGGAGCACCTGGGCGCTTGAGCTGCCCTGCCTGAGGTGGGACTGTGCCCTCCTGCAAACCCCCAGCAGCCTGAAGGGAAAGCACAGCTCTGAATCAGAGCACAGCTCGGGGTGATCACAAAATCACAGATTGGTTTGGATCGGGAGGGACCTCCAATGCCATCCAGTTCCACTCCCTGCCACGGACAAAGCCACCTTCCCCCAGATGAGTGTGGTGGTCATGAAGGTGTCAAGCAGTGGTTGGTGTCCCAGTGTCCTGGTGTGGTGGGGCAGCCTGGATGGAGCAGAACAGACGTGCAGGGAGAGGTTTAAAGTGCTAAGATAGAAAAAAAGGGATTTAAGAAAGAAAATCTTCATTTGCTGAAGGGTGACAGGAAGGAAGATGGGGAGAAGTTGTTTGGTAATAATAAAGAATGAGCTTTACAAAGACCTCGTGTCCAAAGCTCTTTAACTTTTCCTGGCATTTCCCATCCATTCCATTGTTAAGCCCTTCGCCGTCGGAAAACAGCGCCGGGCCAAGGCGCTCGATGATCTCATCCCCAAGGCTTCTGCACCCGCCTCTGTTTACCCACCCCACAGCATTTGCTCCTCAGATTTGGTTTCCTACTTTGAAGAAAAAATAAGAAGGAAAAAGGGGAAAAAAAAAAAAATTCCTTCATTTGTGCAGTGTGTCCCCCGCCCCCGGCGCTGGGCTCCGAGGAAAACAGCACCTCGGTGGTTTTCAAGGAGAGGATGGACCACAGTGCCTTCCCACAATTTATAAGAGGAGACAGGAAGGCCTTAGTGACTCATAAACACTAACAGATTCTGTGTATGAGTTTCTCTTTGTTGTTTGTTATCCTTAATTTCATGGTTTTCCTTCTTTTGAACGTGTTTGTGTATTTTAGACGATGCCATCATTTTGTCAGGACACTTTGTGTGTGGTTCCCACACAGGAGCAATGTTGTCTGCCTGATGGCTGGGCTCACAAAAATAAGACAGCAGCCAGTGGAAAGCCTTGAGGGCTCAGTTTGGTGCCACATCCTGACGTGTGGATCCTGGGACAGCGAGGCTGGGCGGGAGGGATCCTTCCCTGGCGTGTGTTGGGTGGTGCTTTGCAGGGAAGAGGGTCAGGAGCTCCTCAAGGGGAGCAGCTTGCAGGGTTGTGCTCAAAGTTCCCCAGTCCTGTTGCCTGAAAAGGCTGCCCAAAAACTGAGACTATGCAGGAGTAAGGGAATAAAGGTGGGTGTTTATTCCAAAGGCCTTCAAAGGTACATTTAGGGCAGACAGAGCCCCCCAGGGGCGTCACCCAAAATGGACAGCGAGTCACGAGTTCTCCACACCTTTATAGGTTTGGTCCATTTGCATATCCATAAATTCACCAATTAAACTTTGCAATTTCCCCCTGGCTCCCCCAGCTTGCTCCCCCGCCTTTAGAAGCTGTGCCTGGGCAGTCTGAGTGTCCTTGAAGGGCAAACCCAGAGAGGCACTGCTCTGTCTGTAGAGAACAGCAGCTCACAGGCTGTGCAGCATCCCAGAGTTACACATTAGGCAATACAGAATTTGAAGAATAGAAGGGTTAAACCTAAGGCAACAGTCCACCGACCCTAAAGCCACCACCCACGGTGCCTCACGTGGCGCTGGGAGGGGCAGGTGCGGTGGCCAGTGTGACCTGTGCCCTTCTGAGGGTGGCTGTGCCCACCCTGGCTCTGGGTGCTGCACCCTGGGCTCCCAGCCACGATTCTCTGAAGCTGGGTGCATCTCTGTGTGCTGGTTGTCCCAGCAGTTCGTCCTGATTTAGTTAAAAACAATTATTTGTCCGAGGGCTGGGAGGAGTTTCCTTGAGCAAGGAGGTCTTTAGTGCTTTGTGTGGACATCAGGTTCATCCTGCCTTTGTTCTGCCCTTGCCACCCCACCAAAACCTGCCCTCTTTTGCCATTGCATGAGTGTCATCCACTCTTTGCCTTGGAGCTGGAGAAGGTTTAATCCTGCTGGGAAGCCAACATGTTGTAAGGCACAGAGAAACCTCTTTACAGGCAAGGCATTTAATTAATGTAAGGTATTTTTGATTCATCAGTGAATGGTTTGGGTTAGAAGGCACCTTCAAGATCATCCTTTTCCAAACCTCCCATGGGCAGGGACACCTTCCACTGTCCCAGGTTGCTCCAAGCCTTGTCCAGCCTGGATTTTCTGTTGAGTTAAGCCATAAAACCATCAGCTGCTGGGATTGCTGGTTGGATCCTGTGTGCCAGGATCAGCCCTTGGCTGTGCACAGGGATCTCCAAGCCCTCTTCCTGCTCCCCTCTGGATGTGGGGACAATACCAGTGCAGCTGTTTAAATATGCTCAAAAAGTCAGAAACACAAGTAAGCACTAAACTTTCCCAAGGTGGCTGAGTAATTCTGTTTGCTTTAGCATTTTAGTCCCCCAATTACCCGAGAGAAGGATATTGCCTCTTTAAACAGAGTTCAAAAAGCCCAAGAATTTTTTATAAATAGCTCACATCCTCTTGATAACAGCCTGGCTGCTATTTATTGCCCACTTCCCCTCAGACAGACAGGTCGGAGCACTGAAAGTCGCACTTCCCATGAAACCCAGAGGAACTGGGGTTTTCAGGTTCCTACCATTGTTTGTCATTCCGGGTTTCCTTTGCAGTTTACAGCATCCAGCCAGGCTCACCCTGCAAAGGAGGGATCCTCAGGGTATATTGCTGCCTCCCTGGAGCCCTAAACTGCCTTTTCCACTCCTGTCTTTGGGACCAGCAGGAGAGCCCATTGCTTCCCAGCAGCATGGGGTCTTTCCAAGCCTTTTTCTTTTATCCCCACACCTCATTGAGCCCTCTCTGGTCTTATTTTACACCCCCACCTTCCCTTCACTCCAAAGCTGTGTGGCCAAAACCCTCTCTCCTGCTGAAAGCAGGTGGGAGCTGCTTCCTGCTGCTTCCTTGGCTCTGCTGAGAGGCTGCTGCAGGCACAGGGACACTGTGGCTGCAGAGGTTCCTTTGTGAGCTGGCATTTGTCCTGTTCATAACTCACAGTGACTCAATCCCACTGGCTATGCACAAATCCTGTGCTTCAGTCACTCTGAAATCACAGAATCAAACAGGATGGTTTGGGTTGAAAGGACTTAAAAGACCATCTAGTTCCAACCCCCAGTACAGCTGGAGGTTTCTTAGCACTGGATACAGACAGCCCTGCAAAAATGAAATATTTAGTTGCATTCCTAAGGATAATTTGCAGGAATATCAGGAGAGCTGGTTTGTGCCAGCCTTGAAGCTCTTTGTGACGGTGCAGCAGCGCGATGGGGCCGCTGCTGAGGGAAGGGCAGCGGGGGCAAACAGGATGGTGACTCCTCATCCTCAAAGGTGAGAGATGACACAAATTTGGCTTTGGTGTGATTCTAGGCGTGTCAGACCAGAGACCCTGTAGGGTTGAAAGTGGAGGATCTGTGCTAATGGCTCAACCCTCTCCATGAAAAGCAATCCAATACTGGACTAAAAAGGAGGGAGTTTTTATTCAAACATTCATTCTTTAGCATCTCATGGGACAAGACAGCTTCACTGAGGGGGCAACAGGAACCATTTCCTTCCCAGCTCAGAGCAGGGCATTCCTTGGCGCAGGATTTTGCTGCTCTGCACGTGGTTGGAAGCTCCAGAGCCGTACCTGGATGTGGTGCAGAACGTCCCAGTTTTGTGTTCCGAGGATATTGTGCTTCTGATTAGGAAAACCCAGTTACATAATGGCACCATAATCACAAACATACCTGGCTCTGAGCAGAACAGGGCTGGATGATTTATTCATAAGAGTCTCTTCATGCAGAAACTTCTATTTATTCCCTGTTGTAAGGGCAGAAAAATGTCAATGCAAACTGCAGTGGTGTGGTGTTAATGGGGAGAATGTGGCTCAGTCTTCTCTCTGTTCAGGAATACTGAAGAGAAAATCTTTTAGGCTTTTTATGCAGAAATTCCTGTACCTTTGTGCTTGGGAGCACAAACCTTGCTTGGGTTTGCAGAGCTCGGCTGGACTGGGAAGGGAGCAGGAGGTGCTGGGGGAACGCCTGCCCTGCCCTGTCCCGTGCTGCTGGCAGAGGTTGGTGTGGCAAGGGTCTGGCAGAGTGAACAGAAGCCTTAGCAACTTGAAATCCTGAGTGGTCTTGGCTCCTTTCTGGCTTTAACAGGCAGTGGTGGAGCTGAGCTCTGGATCCAGCTCTGGATCCAGCTCTGGATCCAGTCCTCACCCAGCCCAGGCTGCTGTTGGGGACTGCTGAGCCCGAGTGAAATAAATGCAGCTCTTTACACCAGGGAGACCCAAAGGTGTGTGGTTTGCTTTATTTATTTTTAAAAACATCTTTTGAAGACTATCTCCTCCAGTCACACCTTTGGCTGCTGTTTCTCAGCTGGCTGGTGTTCTTACCTGCCCTACAGCCCCTGAGCAGCAGCAGGAGCCTTGCTGTGTCCTAGTTGGTTGTCCAGGACTGGGATGGGCTCTGCAGGCCTGGGCATGGCCAGAAACTTCTGTGAAGCCTCTTCAACCCTCTTGTGCCTCAAAGTTTGGTGTCGACCTTGGGCCCTGGGATCTCCTTGGGTGGCTCTGTCCCAAAACCTGTTGAGGCCATATGGATGCAAGAGGAGGGCTGAGACCTGCCTTTCCCTGCTGAAAGGCTTTGCCTGGGCCTCTGTAGCCATCTCCTTATTTTCCTGGAAAGGAGAGGTCCCTTTGTGTGGACAGGTGCTCCCTGAGGGGCTGTGGCCATTCCCAGCTCCTCGAGGACACCCCTGAGGTTTTACGGTGCTGGGTGGGGGCTGGAGAGGGCAGCCCAGGGATTCACTGCTCCCACGGGAGGTTGTTATCATCAGGAAGTAAAACAAAGTGCAAAGGCAATTTATCTCTGTCCTGGCCATTTGTCTGCTGCTCTCAAAGAGGCCAAACTTCACCCCAGGGTGACATGTGCTGTTCTGGAGCCCTGTGAGGAACCAGATCGGTGTTCGGCCGGGCTCTCCCTCCTGGCTCAGCCACCATCACCCCCAATCCCATCCCACTGTTCCCAGTCATTCCCACCCCATTGATCCCAGTCA
>VZRZ01002776.1:62777-76996 GCA_013398175.1 Climacteris rufus | reverse complement strand
GGTGGGTGTTGGTGGGTTCTGCTGGGTGCTGGTGGGTGCTGGTGGGTGCTGGTGGGTGCTGCTGGGTTCTGGTGGGTTCTGGTGGGTGCTGCTGGGTTCTGGTGGGTGCTGCTGGGTGCTGGTGGGTGCTGCTGGGTGGGAGTCCCAGGGGCTGGCAGGGTGGGCAGGCACCCAGTGAGTTGGTCCTTGGAAGATCCTTGCCCTTTTCCAAGGAGGTGGGAGAGTTCTGCTGTCCCCACGTCTGGGGTCTCAGAGGGCCTTGGGGTGGGCTGGTTGGGGCTGAGGGTGCTCTGCACCCACCCCCAGCCCTGGGGGGCCCCTCCTGGTGTCAGCAGCTCCTGGAAAGGATGAGCAGGAGAGCTGGCAGAGGGGCTGAAGCATCCACGGGGGGTTGGCACAGCCCCTGCTGACTTTGGGGTTGGTTTCTTTGATGTCAATCCCAATTGTCTCACTGAGGGCTGAGCCCTGGGGAAGAAGCAGCCTGACGTCCAGGCTGGCATGTTTTAGAGGGGAAGGGAAGGAGAGCTTTGGTCCTAGGAGTGGACAGAGCAGGGTATTCCTCCTCACTGAGGAGCTGGCTCTTCCCACTGAGGTGATTTGGGGCATAATTAATTGATAAGCCATGATCTGCCAGGCCATGGAACAGAGTGACCCCAGCATCACCCCGGGTTCCTCAGCAGGGCTGGAGCACATCAAATAACCAATTCTGGGCTACTCTCAGCTTGTATTTTTAGAATAATTGCTATAAACATTCTTTGGGATTTTTTTTTTAAAGAACCACAACAACCATTTATATATTTAACAATATATATTTATATATATATAATTTCTAGATCAGTACATTCATCAGTACTTGTTTTTCTTCACAAACAGAAGAACTCTTACAATAGTAGACTTTCTAAAATAAATACTATTAAAATAGAGCTTCAAAATAAATATTCTATACAAAGAAAAACCTTCTGTGGTAACTTTTCAGGGTGTACACGTGAGGGGGTGGTAAGAGGAGGAGGGGGAAATATTTCTCAGCATGTCCGAGCACGGGAAGGGAAGGGAACACCCAGTGCTGGGGGAGGGTGAGGGCTCATCTGGGTGGCAAAGCCAATGCCCAGGGAACAAGAAATTTGGTGTGGGCACTGGCACAGCGGGGTGGTGACGATGTCTTTGCCTGTTGGGGCTGCTCTGCTCCTGCTGGGAATGTGGCCTGGCATTGCCAGCACCCTGGGGTGCCCCATTCCTGCTCTCTGGGCCGTTGTGTGCGGGCAGAGGGCAAACCCTGGCACGAACCTGCTGCAGCAATGAGCAGTGCAGGTGCCCTGCCACCCTCCTGCTCCTCCAGAGCTGTGCTGCAGTTCCCTGGAGGAACCTGCCCTCGGCTCCCCTCTGGCCTCCACGGCCATCCCAGCCCAGCAGCGTGGCTGGAGAGCCAGAGGTCTGTGCCAATTAGCAGCTGTGCCATCGTTAGCACAAGGGCAGAGCTGTGGGGTTGTGCCAGGGCGCCCTGCCCGTGGGACACCTCTGGGGAGGCAGGAGACCCAAGTACCTTCAAAGGGGGCAGGGGATGGGACTGCTGGGGTGGGGAGGAGAGGGAATGAGGACATTGTTGATGGGAGCTGCTCTCCAGGCAGGGCTCAGCACCCTCCTGCCCTGCTGGAGCAGAGGCTGTGCCAGGAGCCAGGGGAGGAGGGAGGGTCACTCTGCTACACTGCCCACTGCTCTAACACATCCACAAGGCTTGACAGGCCGGCACGGGATCGCCTTACGGGGCTTCGAGACTCCAACAAACCCACAGAGAACTAGTTTACAGCTATGTACAACGAGGGGAGCCATGTGTGTGTGTGCAGGAGTCTAGATTGGCACAGTGGCGAGCGCTCCAGCCGGGCGTGGGCTCTGCCAGCGCAGTGTCAGCCGCCTGCCCCAGAACAGTCAGGGACAGAGGGGCAGAAAGGCAAAACAGCCACGGGGGAGGCCATTTGGACATGTGTGGTCCCAACAGAGGAGGGCAGCGGGTCAATACCTGTCCTGCTGCCTTTTCTAGCCTGCTTGTGTCTTAGCAAAATGGTTTCTCTTATTAAATACAATACCTTATACATTCAACCAACGGTTCAGCTAGTTTGGGGTTGGTTTTCCTTTTATCTTTTCCCCTCCAATTTGTGCAAGATAATAAATACAGCTCTGGATCCCCACCTGCTTTCTGGTGTCCACATACAGTCAACACTAGGCTACCCTACAGGAGCTGGTATCTGCTAACAGACATTATATCCTTTTTTCTATGATTCAGCATGTACAAGCTAGCAAATGTTATAAATATCAAAAGTTTGTTGGGTTTTATTTTTGTTTTTTTAACTCCCCCATTCAATAAATATCTACAATTCAATTCAACTAAACCCCAAGGTATCCAGGTGAACTGAATTCTGAAACCCAAGGACACCAGAGTCCCATCATGACACTCCTGCCAACCCCTACCCAGTGGCTGCATCACAACCAGGATTCCTGGAAATGCTACATGAGCTCTGCCTATTGCTTATCTAATTAGAGATGACATTTCACTGTCACTGCTGTGCATTTGTTGAGGAAATCTCCTCCAATTAAAAACACAAGAAGAGACTAGGTCAGTTTTCTGCATGCAACAAGTACCTACCGACTCAGAGTGTTGCATGTTTGGACCAAGATTTTTGTTTAGCACCTTGTAGTTGTCAAGAGAGAGGGGTTACAGCATCCTTAGGGAAGGTAGAAGCAGCCCCAGGATGAGTGCACGGACAGAGCCAATATTTGCATGCTGAAAACCATGGGCACATTCGTTAACTACGCTCTCTTCCTTCCCCTGGCTTTCCCTAGTGTGTGTTAACACTAAAATAAACATTAAAAGCATTCTTTACATTTAAAAAGACACTTTTGTACAGAAGAGGCAAAAGTCAAACAGCAGCAATAGGGGTGGGGGAATGGGCTGTACTTCAAGCAAATGCCATTCACCCCCAAGACAAAAACAAAAACAAATATTAATATTTAATGAGCAAAGAAGAGCTTGTTCCAGGAGAGGAGGTACTGGATTGAGATCCCTAGAAAAATACACCTATGTGCATCGTACACTTAGGTTTTTGTGACTTCTTACCAGAGCTCAAGAGGTTTAGAGAAACAAACACTGCCCGTCTCCCCTCTGTGGTGGGAGTTCAGACCCCCTCGGCCTCGGCCAACATCCTCCTGGAGCGGGGCTGTTCTGGTGCTGGAAAATTCATATTCCATTGAGTGAAACCTGATGCTACAGATCAGCTCACAGGCAGGAGGAGCCGGTGTTGATCCCACTGCCTGAACGCATCCTGCTGCAATTCCTCCTGGGAGGAGCAGCCCTGCTGCCACCTTGCTTTGAAAAGAGGGTCCAACCCAGTGTGGCTGGGCAGGATGTGCCCCGATGGTGCAAGACCCTTCAACAAACAAAATGTGTCTTCACTTCTGGTTCAAAAATCTTTGAGGGACACAGACAGCTTTTGAGGAACACGAGCTCTGTGTGCAAGCAGCCCTTGCAGTGGTGTGCAGGAGGGAAGGAGGGCGGAGGGAGCTCCCCGTGCCCTTCAGCAGGCTGCTGGGAGCCGCTCGCAGTTTGGAAGGAGAGCGGAAACAAGAAGCCCGCCCTGAATCCGAATTCAAAGCAGCTTTTTGCAGCTGGGAGTGGGGATTGGTTGTGAGGCCGTGCCTGCCAAGAGAGCAGTTAATGGTTCCTGTGGTGTGCAGGCCTGGTGAGCAGCCGTCCGTCCAAGCCGGGAGTTTCTCAGCAGCTGTACTCCGTGATGTACAGAGGTTCTCAGCCTTCACTCTGCATTACTAACACTCCTCCTTTGGCCCCATCTATTTCAATTGCGACCAGTTCCAAAAACCCTGAATAACCCAAAGTGCTTCAGTTTGTGGAAACAGTTGCTTCTGCTTTCTCCGAAGGCAAGAGGCTAACGCTCTCCTCAGAACACAGGTTATTAAAAAGAGCCAACACCGCCCTGCTCCACAGAGCATCCTCCCACTCACTATTAAACTATTAAAAGGGCTTTTCCGGCCCTTTGCTCTCGGGCAACGCCTTGCAAATGACACTGTTTGTGTTTTTGCATCTGCACCCGGGCCGGCTCACTTGGTCGTAGCATCTCTGGGCCAGCTTGACGCAGCCGGTGGCCGGCAGGTAGCAGAGCAGGCAGGGCAGCACCAGGGACAGGGCGCTCATGAAGGACCAGCGGGCGCAGCAGTTGGAGTGCGAGCAGGAGCAGGGGTGGTCGGCGCACGTGCCCTCGTCGTCCTCGTTGGTGCAGTGGTAGAAGACGCCCTTGACCAGACACATGCAGGTGGAGTAGTTGACCAGGTTCTGCGCCGAGCAGAGACACTCCTGGTTGCACACCCAGCAGGACGGCAGAGTCCGGGGCAGGGCACACTCCTTGCACTTGCATTTGCCACAGGCCTCGCACAGCAGGAAGTGCTTGTCCAGTTCCTGGGACACGGGGCCCTTCAGGTCCAGGGGTTTGCAGTTGATGGCCTTGGGCTGGATGCGGACGGCGCGGGGGGAGGACTGCTCTGCCACGGGCACCGGGGCCATGTGGTCCAGGAGCCGCTGGTCTGAGGAGGTGCTGCTGCTGCTGCTGATGGAGCTGGGGCGCCCGCTGAAGGAGATCCAGGGGTGGGTGACATCCTGCTCACAGCGCTGCGGGGGCTGCGTGCCCGAGCCCGGCTCGTGGGGCGCTCGGGGCCGCTTCTGGGCGGCCAGCTGGGAGGCGCCGGGGTTGTCGGTGTAGTCGTTCTCCATGTGCGTGGTCTTCATCTGGTCGATGGGCAGGATGGTCAGCGGGTGCTGCAGCCGCCCATAGGGGATCCGGTTGTCCAGCAAGGGCTGGACCATCACAGAGTTGGGGACCACGGTGATGTTGTGGGCAATCCGGGGCTCCATTGAGAAAGCACTCTGGGTACTGGTGAAAAATCTGTGCTTAAGTGTCCTGGGGGAAGGAAGGGAGAAAGAGATGGGGTGGGGGAGAGAGAACACGTTGTTATTGGGGTTTGCTGCAAGCCCAGCCCAACAGGGCTCTTTGCTGAGGCTGGTCAGTATGCTGAAGGTCTTGTAAGGTAAACTTGTGTCCAAGGGAGTCAGAGCAGTCAGCTATAAAAAGCCCTTCACTCCTCCTTTGCCACTGTGTTCCTCTCCCTAACCTTGGCCACCCATAGCTCCTCTGGTCCTGGGAGGGCTGCGGTCACCGCAGGCTCCTGAGGAGCCCACTCATGGTTTTTACTGAGGGAAAGCACATCCTGGGGCTGCTGGTGTGCATTCACACGTGGTTTTGTCAGCAAACTGCCTGACATGATGTAACTTTGGAGGTTTTCCCCAGTTGACCCCGATCCCTAAAAAATCCGATGCAGGATTGTGGCTCACAGGTACAAAGATCAGAGTGTGGGGCTGAGCACCTGTCCTTGCCTGTCGAGGACCTGCCTGTGGGAGCATGGCCTGATTTTGGCGAGGAATTGTCCCCTCTCCATTGGGAGCTGCTGATTCCAAAGGCTCCTGCACCCCTCCCGCAGGAGGGGGAAGCGCTTGCTCCGCACCTTGTCTGGTGGGAAAGCAGGGTGGGTGCAGCTCCCAGGAGAGCACCCACACGGCTCAGGCTGGATCCACACCTCACACAGGTAACGAGACACTCCTCCAGCCCGCTAAGTGCACCGAGATTCAGCTGAAGTGCTGTTTACCAGCCGCTCTGGCTGAGCCGTCACTGCCGCAGTTTCTAATTTCATTGAAAGAGTGCAATTTATCCTGGAGTCAATCCAAAGATTCAGCAGTGGCGTAGGACAAGAAACCACAGGAAGTAACTAAACTTAAATCAAAGAACGGAAACGGCTCCGTTCAAATTTAGAAAGTGCACATTGTTTTCTAGTAGATGTGCCATTTCCTCACGGGGTGACCTTTATTCATAAATAATATAATGCTGGAGATCAGTTGAAAGAAGGGGTGAGTAAAGCTTCAGTTGCAGGAGGGGAAAAGCTGCTGGTATCAAGAAAAAGGAAGTATTGAACAGCTTAAGGCATTGCCAGTTGTTTGTGTTCAACAAACAAATAAATTAACCTTCTCCAACGGCGTGAAAGATTTGGACTTGGCAGCGCTGGTTTAACAGCTGCACTCGATGATCTTAGAGGTCTTTTCCAACCTAAACGGTTCTGTGATTCTGTGATTTTAAGATCACAGCAGTGAGAAAGTCAGGAAAAAACTGCATCCAGCTACAAGCACAGCACACATGAGAAGTGTGTGACTGTGTGCACTTCTGCAAGAACACATCCCCCCTAAAATTAACACACCTCGAAAACCGGAGCATGAACTACTCTGCGTTTTCGGAAGCAGAAAGTGAAGCCCATTTTTACCCCCTGAAAAATGCTGCTGGAGTCCACTTTTCCATTTGTAAATCGTTGCTTTGATGGATCACTTGGCATTTGGGGCTGGAAGGGTGCCAGTTCTGCCGGGATCAATAGGAGGGAGGGCTGAGGCCGGCCGGGCCGGAGCGGCAGCGCGTGGGCAGCGCGGCCCATGCCGGCTCCCTTTGTCCCCTGCACCAGGCCAGCAGGAAGAAATGCTTTATTAGCAGGAAGGATGATTATTGTCATGCAGCCCTTATGCTGCTTCTCTTCCCCAGTTAAAATTCTCTGCTGGGCCTTAGCCATTCATTTGGAATTTTTTTTATTTCATTATTCATAGCTCGTTGACATCCTGACTGGAGGAACAAGAGGGTTTTTAAAGCATCTATTCCTGGTTCCTGTATGTAAAAAACAAAAAGAAGCAATGATTCTGACAACTGTGGGGCATGCAGAGGGAAAAGAACTTGATTTTCTTTTGTGCATCAGAATTCAGTGCCATGATATAAAAAGTATTTGCTGCGAGTCAGAGTTTAGCAAAATCATCAGTTCTGTATTGGCTACGTGTTACATTTGCAGGGAGACTTTGATTTCACAGGGTTTTTTGGGTTTGTTTTTTTTTTAAAGAGAGAGATGCAGCTGTTTTGGTTGCCAAGAGTAAGTGCAGCAGAGCTGATCTCAGATGGAAGGTGGCTGGAGGAGGAAATGGTGGTAGCAGCCTGCCTGCTCCTCATCAGCCCTGCCAGCACCGCCTGCCTGGCCTCTCCAGGGCTCTCTGCTCAATCCCCCTTGCTTCCAGCTCTGGGGAATCTGCTTCATTCACCAGCCTTGCCTGGATCCATGGAGGATCACTGATTTTAGGGTGCCCTGTGTGCCAGCACATGCGTGCAGAGCAGCTCAGCCCTGGCAGTGACCTGATGCTGGCTGTCCCCAGCACGGCACCTCTGCCCCAGGGTGGCACCTCCAGGGTGTCCCTGCATTGGTGGCACCGTGTGGGAGCCCCTGGAGCACCCTGGAGATGGCCCTTGGGCTTCACCTTGACTCTGCAGTCACCCAGTCTGCCACGGTCCAGATTAATTTGGAGAAGGTTCACAGCCAAGCCACTCCTCAAACAGCCAACCCCTGGTGCACAGACGTGGCCTCATGTAGGCAGATGTTAAAGATGGCTTATCTGAGATAATGCTAATCAAGATTGCGGAGTTAATTACCACAGAAAGGAGATGGAACCTGGACTAAACACCATGCTTCAGGATAGTTAATTGTAGAAGTTATTCATCCTATATTTTTTGCTATAATATCATTTCAAATTGTCTTTTTAATAGGCAAACTATTTCTGCAGGAGGAAGGGAAAGGAACGCTGACATGGTGAAATCAAAGATATCTGGGCACAGGATCTACTTGGATAAAACCTCTGGAGGGAAAACAGCCAAATTAGACCCAGCTCTCCCCATTCCCAGCCCCCTGCTCTGGACACAACATCTCTCTGGCTGCAGATCACCTGTAAACCCCCACAGATACACACCCTGCCAGTTTTTGGTGCTTGGAGAGGTGTTCCTGCTCTCTCTCCTGAGCAGAAGGTTTCCACAGCCAACTGCCCTCCCCTTTCAAGCTACTCTTAACAGAAATATTTCCGATATTTATGGAATTTTCCAAGGACCACGACTACAGCTGCTGCTGGTCTTGTCACCAGAAGTTCCAGCAGTGCCAGGGGGATTGCTGGTGACAGATCCAGGTCAGAAACATCGAGTGCTGCACTCAGAGCGAGCTGGGTGCTGTTCATCCTGCAAGGAGGCTTTTCTCCCCTGGGACCTGCCCAGATGACAGCAATGGCAATATTTTATGCTGTGGTCACTCCAGTTTTTGTCTGTGTGTGTGAGCACCTTTCCCTCAGCTCTCTGTGCTTTCTGTCTGTGTCCCATGACAGGAAAGGCTTCAGCAAAGGGCCCTGGGCAGCTGTGGAGGCACACAGCTCCACCTCTCCTGGCAAAGAGGAATCCAGCCAAGGAGTTGTGCTGGAGCAGAAGGAAATCAAGAAGCCAGACTGCTCCTGGGGAGTCCTGCAGGCTGAGATGTGCCTGCCTGGATACCTGAGGTGTCCCTGTGATTTCCCTTCATGATCCTCCATCATCAAGGACATCACAAGCTGACCTTTCCTGATGGATGTGCATCCAGAGGCAGGACAGCATTCCCTTCACCTCCCCCCCAGGAGCCACCACCCACCTGGGATGTTTGCCAGCAAGGACAACCTTGCCTTGAGCAGCAACACTGGTATCCCATAAACTGCATTTATAAAGCTTATCCCAGTCAGATCCCAAATCAAAACGAAGGTTTGGGGTGACCTGGCAGAACTTTAGACCTTGAAGGATGACAAGAGCTAAAGGGGTGCAACCCTGGGGCTCTCCCGGGTTCTGAGGGGCTGGGCAGGGCAGCAAGGAGGGCTCAGAGAGGTCACTGCTGTCTCGCAGCTGCTGCTGTTGGGTCAGATGTTGCAGATGTCATTGTAAAGTGTTTTGGTCTTATTTCAGCACAGGGCACTGGAACTGGGCCCTGTGAGTTCGTGGAGCAGCCCTGGGCAGAGGTGGTGACAAACATGAGCCACTTGGTTGGGAGGGACCACAAGGAAGGCCAGGCTGGGCTGTCCATTCCCCCTTCCCTGAACTGGGGTGTCCAGGGCTGCTGTGGAGCCACCCTGGCTCAGCAGGGCAAGGACAGGGGCCAGGGATGAGCTGCAAATGTCAGCCCCCCAAGGAAGAACATTTCTGCTCGTGGAGCTCACTGGCTGGGCTAAGAAAGGGCTGAAATTCCTGCAGGGGCAGCAGGGTATCGCTTGAGATATTGAATTAATTTCCCAGATTGAATAAAACATGATGTGTCACCCAAAGTAACTTGTATATATAAAAAAAAAGGTAATAAAATAGGAGATTTAAGATACTCAAGCACCATAACTTTGCAGAAGCTACAAAACTTCAGGCAGTGCCTCTGTTGTCCACTGCTCTAATCCAGCCTGACTGTAAATTGCATTTCAGTTGAGGAAAAGAAACCATACAGAGCACAATTAATGTTTGATCATTGATAATTACAGATCTGTTACAGTAGTAACACAGGCACAAATTCACTGGTTGCAACTGTACAGATAATTTCCTTAGACAACAGGAGGAAAAATTCACAACCATGTCCTTACATTGGGAATTTTTCGTTCTTGAGAGGCAGATGAAACAATGAAGTTCTTTTCAAAGCAGACACGTCAACAATCTCCCATGTAGAGAAAAAATTTCTCTTCCCCCCTGACTGCACAGTTGCTCACCACATACAATTTTCAAGTCAAAATATACTTCCTTCCCAGGGAGTAAAATTGGACTAAAAAGTCAAGTTCATACATGTGTTGCAGTGCTTGTTCCATCTCTTCATCAAGACAGGGCCAATTTAAAATTGCTGTTGTGCTGGGTAATTACAAGTCCTAAAGTTGTAGGAAACCAACTGTTATTGTAAAGTGTTTTGGTGTTATTTCAGACTCCGAAGTTTTGCAAGATTCTTAAATCATATGAAATTAAAACAAAAGGCACCTTGTGTTTTAACAGGATTTTGGACTTGCCTACATCATTTTAGAGAAAGCTACATCCTTGTAGGCAATTCCATGAGAAAGTCACATAAAACCCTAGGAAAGCTTGTTCTCATTAATGTTTTCAGGAGAATTTTTGAAATAATGAAATTCTAATATCTTTATTTTCAGAGTGGAGTTGGACAACAAATCTTCCAGTTACTGAAAAACAAAATGGATCTTGACTTAAAAATCCAGGAAGTGCAGAAATAGATGATGTTCATAACTGTCTCAGTTACCCATTGGTTAATAATTTTAATAACTTCTTTCTCACACGTTTAGCAACATTCTGGATATCTGTGGTAACAAAAGAAGGAGAAGAAGGAACTTTAGTCCAGAAGTGAGCCCTGGATTTTTTGTGGACAAAAGGATTTTTTGTGGACAAAATCCTGGACAACCTCGTTGCTGGGACTGACACACCCCCAGTGCAGGCCACAGGAAAATGGGAAAAGGTGCTGCCATGACCACTGTGCACCGGTTTTGCCCAACCCTTCTTGAAGATGTGGAGAATTTTGACATTTTGAGATGCTGCCATGCCAATGTCTAAAGTGAACCTTCAATGCCACAGGAAAACAAAAAGCCCCAAAGGTGCTGCTGGGTGTCTGCTGAGAGAGACCCCTGGGTGGCCAGGGAAGTGATGCAGCCACCAAACCCCTTCTGTCCTTTGTAAGCTGCATGCACCACACCTGGGGCCACTTTCTCTCTTTCTAATTAATCACACCTTAATTACAGCTCATGAGCAGCCTGTCCCTTCTGTCGTGTCTGGCAGCACCAACGACACGAAGAGCTGTTGGCCTCAGCAAACTGAGATTTCTCCTGGGGTTGCTGCCACTGGATTGTCCTCTCCATGTCCTGTAACATCACTGGTGGCTCCTTTCTGGAGCAGGACTGTGCCCTGGAATATCAGGGAGGTGCTGAAGCTGCCAGTGCTGCTGTGCTGCCCTTGGCCAGGGGTTGGTGGCCAGCACTAGGACCATTGTATCTCTATTTATCTTCTATCTATCTATCTATCTATCTATCTATCTATCTATCATCTATCTATCATCTATCTATCATCTATCTATCATCTATCTATCTATCATCTATCTATCTATCNATCTATCTATCATCTATCTATCATCTATCTATCATCTATCTATCATCTATCTATCATCTATCTATCTATCCATCTACCTATCCACCTATCTATCATCTATCTATCTATCTATCCGTCCATCCATCCATCTATCCATCCATCATCTATTTATCATCTATCATCCATCTATCTATCCATCTATCCATCCATCACCTATCTATCATCTATCTATCTATCTATCTATCTATCTATCATCTATCTATCAATCATCCATCTATCTATCTATCTACTATCTATCTATCATCTATCTATCAATCATCCATCTATCTATCTATCTACTATCTATCTATCATCTATCTATCAATCATCCATCTATCTATCTACTATCTATCATCTATCATCTATCCATCTATCTATCCATCTATCCATCCATCACCTATCTATCATCTATCTATCTATCTATCTATCTATCTATCTATCTATCTATCTATCTATCTATCTATCTATCTATCTATCTATCTATCTATCTATCTATCTATCTATCTATCTATCTATCTATCTATCTATCTATCTCAATATCTATAGATCTTACAAATGATACTGATTATAACAGTGCTGGGGGGATGCAGAGCCCTGGTGTGTGCAACCAGACACTTTCCTATCACAGAAATGTTAAAGGTGGAAAAGACCTTTAGGGTCATCAAGTCCAACACACCATAAGCACAGTAAAGCAAACTTGATTTTTCAATAAGGATTTTCCATCACAGATTTTAAAGAATTGTCCAGCTTTTGAAGCATCACAAGCTCTTGTGAAGAAGGGATGGAGAAATCACCACGGATTGATGAAGGGCTGAGCCTGCACTGGGGTGGTGATCAGACCTGAGCTGCTCACTTGGGGATCTGCTGTGGGTCAGAGCAGAGAGCTCTGAACCTGGCACCTGACAGAGGGACCAGCCCTTCTCCTGCTTCCTGACACCAGGCCTGGCTTAGATTAAATTAAATGTCAGGCAGGAATTGTTTCCTGGGAGGTGGGCAGGCCCTGGCACAGGGTGCCCCATCCCTGGCAGTGCCCAAGGCCAGGCTGGATGGAGCTCTGAGCACTGGGATGGTGGAAGGATGAGCTTTAAGGTCCCTCCCAACCCAACCCATTCTGCGACTCCATTATCAGTGCAAAAGCTGAATTACAGTCCCTGGAAGAGTCGTGACAGTCACCTCATTAACACTGACATCCAGGCAGCAATAATTGCAGTAATTGTACCGCAGAAATCTGTTTATTTTCTTTGCTGTATGGGACACACGGATTTCTGAAACAATAGTGCAAGAGGAAGGAAACAAGAAAAGCAATAGAATATTTAGTCTTAATGCAAGAAATTATCATAATTGAAAGCAATACACTTTGAAGCAGGATCATGCCAAGGGTGGGCAGACACATTTCCAGGCCTGTGCAAGTCGACACAGCTCAGAATCGATGGTAACCAGTGCAAAATCAGATCTGTCACAAGCAGCCTCACTGCTTTGGTGGTTGGGTTAAAAAGCTCCTCTGAAAACCTTGGGCAGAGCTGCAGCTGAGCCTGGGGGTGTGGGATGTGCACAGAGCCCTTCAGAGGGGCCAGGAGGCACCAGGGACCCCCAGCTGCTCCCTCCAGCCGTGGGGAAAAGAGGGAAGAGCCAGGATGTGCCCTGGAAATGCAGCCAGGACGTGGGGCTGCTGAGCCTTCCTGGCTGTCTGCAAATCCCTGCAGGGCTGGGGAGAGGGGGGGCAGCAAGTGGGGCAGCTGGGGCTGGCAGGGAAGGGTGGGGAGCAGGGAGGGAGCAGGGATGGGGCAGGGATGGGACAGGGATGGGACAGGGTGCTGGGGGACAGGACAGGGTGCTGAGGGACAGGACAGGGTGCTGAGGGACAGGACAGGGTGCTGAGGGACAGGACAGGGTGCTGAGGGACAGGACAGGGTGCTGAGGGACAGGACAGGGTGCTGAGGGACAGGACAGGGTGCTGAGGGACAGGACAGGGTGCTGAGGGACAGGACAGGGTGCTGGGGGGACAGGGAAGGGTGTTGAGGGACAGGACAGGGTGCTGGGGACACAGGACAGGGTGCTGGGGACACAGGGCAGGGTGCTGGCAGAGCAGAGCTCCCTCCCACCCAAGGGATCAATAACGGATTTGCTCTCTGGCACCCAGAGAGGAGGAGATAAGGGAACAAATTCTGCCACTGCCTTTGTTTGGAATTAAGGACATCCTCTTGTCCAGGCCTGCCAGCAGTGACAAGGGACACGCTGCCCCTGGTGCAAGCCAAAGCCTCAATTAAAGCTTTTAATGAGGAAGACTACGCTCAGAGCTGGTTAAAGGAGGCCTTGCAGCAAGCACATGTTTTTAATGTGGGATTAAGAATAATTCATAAGGTTGGAGTTCATTAAGACTGAGTGAAGCTGTCTGGATTTCGAGTCGAGCTGTGAATGCTTCAAAAAAAGAAAAAAAAAAGGTTTTTTTCCCATAAAGTGTGTATTAATATTAACAAAATATTGACATTCATTCTTTTTGTTCCCCTCCTTAGCAGCTTTATCTAGCTAAGGGCAGCTAGAATTTTCTCTACAAGTAATAAGGGAGAAATCAAAAAAATTAGAAAGCTTATTAGGGAAACCTGCCATTTTTAAAATGAGACACTAAATTCCTGCCAGAGCGTGGAAATTCAGAAGCTGGGAAATGAGACCTGGAGACTTCCAAGAAGCTGTCTCTGTCCAGCTGAAGGCTGTTCCTACGGTGTGAGTGAATAAAGCACATTTTGGCCCACTGACATTCAGATCTCTGGGGACTCGAATTTCTCAGTCAAAGCCGTTTACTGGATAAAAACATTTTATTTTAAGGTCAGAAACCTAAGCTCTGATATGATCTGTGAAGATAATGGCACTAAATGATAACCATGGTAGAAGGATTTCAGATTTTCTGGAGGAAATATGTTGTATTTCATTTAAAAAAAAGGATAAAAACAACACTTGTGCAACTGTTTGCCAATAAAAGACAGTTCTTACCACTGGGCTGAGTGTGGAAAGTTGTATAGCAACACAATTAATGCAATTTTTTCTTTTACTGTTAATTTTTTGAAAACTGTCAGAACTGGTTATTAATTATTGCAAGGGATGTGAATTTTATTTCACCAAAGTCTGATAGCAGAATTTTTTTTTTTGGGGGGG
>VZRZ01002776.1:32608-60156 GCA_013398175.1 Climacteris rufus | reverse complement strand
AGACCCCTCCCCATGGCACCGAGCCCCGGGGGCACCGCCGAGCCCCCCTCCCCGCGGCACCGAGCCCGGGGACAGCCGTGAGGATGCCCGCGGCCCCTCGGGCACCCCCAGCCGCGCCCCGGGGCGGCCGCATCCCGCCGGGAGCGGGGCGGACGGGGGCGCGTTGGGCTGGAGGTTCAGACCCCCGATTTTGGGCTGCGTGCCCGTGAACGAAAGGACGGGAATGGTTCTCCTTTAGCGTTCGGCTTCGTTTGCCGCTGCCGAGAGCTGCGGTTCGTTCCTGTCGCTGCAGCATCGCCACACGCCCGTGGCCGTCCCCGTGCCCTGCAGGGTGGCAGTGGCTGGGTGAAAAAGCGAGCACAAGCCCCAGCTGAGCCTTGGGCGTGCAGCCGGTGGGTTCATTTTATGGCTCTTCTCTCTCGGGAAGGAGAGGAGGTGAGCTGGTTACACAAACCCAGCCAGCGCCAGCAGCTGCTGCTGTTCCAGGGGCGTGAGGCCGCTGCTGTGCCGTTCTCAGCTCGCAGTTCTGCCCGGGTTTAGCATCTGTAGGTGCTGCTGAGCCTCTCCCAGCGCTCGGCAGGTCCTGGGGCCAGGCTTCCGAAGGATCCTGGCAAACCACGGATGTTCTGCTCCGCGCTGAGCTGCCCTGCAAACCCTGTCCGTCCCTACAAACCCTGTCCGTCCCTACAAACCCTGCCCGTCCCTGCAAACCCTGCCCGTCCCTGCAAACCCTGCCAACCCTGCCCGTCCCTACAAACCCTGCCCGTCCCTACAAACCCTGCCCGTCCCTACAAACCCTGCCCGTCCCTGCCAACCCTGCCAACCCTGCCCGTCCCTGCCAACCCTGCCGGTCCCTGCGTGCTCCGGCCCCGGGAGCAGCTCCGTTCCCCGCTGCAGGTGGGGCCTCGGGGCTCCCCCCGGCGCCTCCCAGCCGGGTCTCTTTGCTGGAAACGCAGGAATGATGTATTTTTAGGAATGATGTATTTTTAATATCTGCGAGGAGTCATCCGCAGAGTACAAGCCGAGGCCCTGCTCGTTTCCTGCCGTGTTTATGGCATGTGTATTTAAAAGCTTGCACGACGCCGAAAAGGCCCCGTTATTTATTTATTTAGTGCTAATAGGAACAGTGTATGTTATTGCAGATACAAAGCGAGGGGGATTTCTTTCTCCAGGAAGGATTTCTCCCTCCGAGAGTGTGTGCTCTGAGGCTGATCACTCACATCTGTTTGTCTCGGAGGGCAGGGACGTTTCCGAGTGGGAGCCGTGCTGTGGGTCATGGGCAAATGCAATTTAACAAGGAAAGGACAGAAGATGGAGACTCCCTAAAGAACAGCTTTTCCAGAGGGTTCCATAAAATATTGCTAGCCTTCAAAATACCAGATGGGTGCTTGTGAAAATAAATAGAAGGTGGTTGGTGTAAGTGTGGCTTTGTTACTGGTTGTGTTCTCTGCAGTGAAATGCTGCTGGAAGGACGGGCAGGCAGGGAAATTCCACGTCTGTGATTTTGGAGATTGGCAAATAAAGAGATAATGGGAGAAAATGCGATTTTAAAAAAGCTTGTATAGAAGAAAAAAAATGAAAAAAAATAACATCTCGCTGTGTTTAGTGCTGGAAACAGCCCAGAGCTGAGAGACTCAGATTCCTGAGCACCAAAAATCTCTGATCCCATCATTGTCCAACACTGGCCCTGGATAAATTCTGCACCTTGATTTGAGTGCTGCCAGCGTTCTGTGATGCAGCAGTGGGAGAGTCAAGCGTCTCTGAACTGAAGGCTTTTATCTCTGAATGCTGAGCTCTGTTCCGCAGGGCCACAGGCACAATGCCCGGGGAAGTCCTTTGTTGCAGGGCACTGAGCATCTCCCCACGAGCCCCGGCCGCCTGCGTGGCAGAACTGCCGGGGCTGCCTCGGGCTGTGCTTCCCCAGCAGCTCCAGGCACAGCCCAGCCGGCCCCTGCCCTTCTGAAACCCCACAGCAATAAAGCTGGAAGAGGAAACAAAAATTATTATTCAAGTGTGAAGGGGCGAGCAGGAAATGGGGTCTGGCTGTGTGGCTCTAGGGAGAGAAAATTCAGAATATTGCTGGGCATTGATGAAACCTTTTTAAGCATAGGATTATGAGATTGCAAAGCTTGGAGCTAATTCACCTCTTCTTCTCCCTCTATCCTTAACATGTATTTAAAACATAATTTGACTAATTCTCCCCTATGGTCAAAGGTGTTTCTTGCTAGGGCTTACCCTGGTTGTGTCCTCAGGCACACAGGGCTGCTGTGGGTGTGGAACTGCCTGCGGATTCCTCCAAGCTGCTGTTCCTGTTTGAACCAGGGGGCTCTGGCCTGGGTGAGGATGCAGAAGCTGAGCTGGGTCTCTGAGGCAGAAGCCCAGGGTGAGGGTGGTGCATTATCTGCACTCCGGAGCTTCCTGCCTCCTCTGGGTTCCCTGGATGCCTTAGGTTTAACCCTTATATTTTTCAAATCCTGCATTTTCTGGCGTGTATGCTTTATATCTCGTTGGTTGCTGTTTTCTATAGAAAGAACACTCTGTACTCACCCGAGGCCATTCGGGCTGCCCAGACCTGAGCTTCTAAAGGGGGGGGGAGCAATCTAGGGGGAAATTGTAAAGTTTTAATTGGTAAATCTATGCTGATATGCGAATGGACCAAGTCTATAAAAGTGTGGAGAACTCGTGACTCGTTGTCCATTTTGGGTGATGCCCCAAGGAGGGGGCTTTGCCTGCCCTAAATGTACCTTTGAAGGCCCTTTTATTAAAATACCCACCTTTTATTCCCTTACTCCTGCCTGGCCTCAGTTTTTGGGCTGGCATTTTAGGCATCACCCTCTGCAGGGGAAGGAGCTGGAGGTGCCTGTGCTGGGATGAGCAGGGAGGGATGTTGTGCTGGGATGGGCAGGGAGGGATGCTGTGCTGGGATGGGCAGGGAGGGATGCTGTCCCCCCACCTCTGCTGCCCTCCTGGTGCTCTGCTCTGCTTCCCAAATCTCCTCATTCTGCAGGAAAAAGCAGGTTGTGCTGTGGGGAGGAGACTGTCCTTGTGGGGAGGGCTGGGGCTGGAGGAGCACTGTGTTATCATTGTGGGATTCTGGAAGGAATTCCCAGGACATGCAATGAGTTTATCCACGTTGGCAGTGCTGGTGATACTGAACTCTGCACTCCTTCCTCGTGGGATTCTGGAAGGAATTCCCAGGACATGCAATGAGTTTATCCACGTTGGCAGTGCTGGTGATACTGAACTCTGCGCTCCTTCCTCGTGGGATTCTGGAAGGAATTCCCAGGACATGTAATGAGTTTATCCATGTTGGCAGTGCTGCTGATACTGAACTCTGCGCTCCTTCCTCGTGCAGGAAATTAATTGCTCACTCATTTCACGCCCCTTTAAACCCTGCAACGGCCGTAGATTTTTGAGCGCGATTTCTTCGCTGGGATGAACTGTGGTGCTGCCACGCTTGCATTGACTCTAAAATTCTTTAATTTAGTTCTTGTACATCCTTGGAAAAGGCTGCCTGGCCTGGCAGAGCCGGCCTGTGCGAGCGGGCAGCGGCTCCGCTCGGAGCAGCTCGCGTTGGAGCGCGGTTCTGCAGCTCTGCCCCGCCAGTGTGGGCTGGCCGGGCTCCAGGCAGGCCGTGTGTGTCTTGGCCCAAAGCTGGCGGTTTAAGGAAATGCACGGTTCCTAATCTGCCATCAGAAAAAAGCAAATATGCAGGCAATTTAGGAAAGCGAAAGTGCAACCCCCTGGGGAAGGCGTAACTCGGGCTTCGGAGGCGTTTTCAACGCGGAGCCGTGTTCTGTCTTAAATCTCTGGCCACTTGGCATTTTGCTGTCTTTAAGCTGGATCAAGAGCAGATGTGTGGACTTTATCTGCTGAGGTTTTCGTGTTCCTCCAAATCCTTTCTGGCTGGCCTCGCAGGCTTACGGGAAGGCTGGGGAAGGAGCTCATTCCCTGTCCCGGCTGCTCCTGCCTGGGGAAATTCCTCATTTGCTGGCTGTGGGTGCAGCTTCTTCTAAAGGAGGTGGTTTGGAACCTTGGCCTTGCCTCTCAGCACCAGGGGGTGTCCACATGGGTGGTTTTGCCATCACTCGGTGATACAAGGAGGAGAACCCTTTCCTTCTCATTATTTATTTAACCATTCCCATGTATGTTATAGGGATGGAAAGTGTAGGTTAAAATTTCCTTTTAAAAATGAAAAATGAGAATTTCAGCTTTTATCACCTCAGAAATAACTGATAAAACCTGGAAATCTGAATGTTTGTCTTTTAATCCACTTGCAGCATCCCATATTCCTGATGTGTCTGATGCTTGTGATGCCTCCAGCCACAGGCAGAGTAGGAAGGATTAATCCTGCTGATAAGTGTGCTGAGGTATTGTGCCAAATCCTTGTCGTACATAAGTCAGAGAAGTTGTTTGGATGTTGCTATAGGAATTCTCCTCCCCTCGTGCATTGCAACCAGCAGTTACTGTGCTGCTCTGTCATGCCTGGAGATAAGCGAGGGGGTTGGTGTGGAATGACAGAAATGTTGGGAAAACAGTGGCTGCGGTGGTGCCCTGGGCTCTTGGGCACAGCCTGAGCCAGGAATGTGCCGAGATGCCAAACAGCAATCAGGTGCCACAAAAGAGGTGCCAAACAGAAACCAGAAGCGCCTGCTAAGCTGTGGAGGTTTTGGGTGCAACTCTCAGGGGGCTGAGGGTTTGTCAGAATGTGGGAGGATGGGAAGTGATGGAGCCTGTGGCTCCCTCAGGAAATGCCACTCCTCAGGAGCTGCCTTCTGGATCTCCTTCTCCGGGGAAGGACGAGAGCAGCCCGGTGCTGTGGCCCACAAAGGGGTGGTTGATGGCTGGGTGTCACAGCAGACGCTGTTTCTGGTGGGTGGAGGGCACTGCTGGGCTCATCCCCGCACTGCTGCTCCCTGGAAGCCTTCCCGAGCTTTATCTTGCTGCCTTCTGGGCTTCCTCCTCCCTTATCAGGCACCTGTTGTTGCAGCCAGACATTGCTCACATCCTCGGAGTCACATCTTGCTTTGCACCATCGGCACCAACTGCTTCCTTTCCTTCCTCCCCCTGCAGTTCTGCTCTGTGGCCTTACCTGGCTGTGGAGCCTTCTGGGTTATTTTGGGTTTTGTCACAAGGGATGGGAATTGGCTGTGCCTTTGGGAGCTCAGGGAAGATGAGAACCCTTTATTCAGGTGTAAGGGATGCTCTTTAGTCTTGAGCTGGTGCTGCAGCCACGGGCTGTGGTGGGGAATTCTGTACCAATTCCTTATGAGTGGTATAAAAAAGCCTGAAGTGAAGCTAAACAAAAGCCTGTGCAGCAAATTCGGACTTGGAAAATGGCAAATCAGGGAATCCTGGGGTGGTTTGGGTTGGAAGGAACCTTAAAGCCCAGCCAATCCAACCCCTGCTGAGGGCAGGAGCACCTTCCATAGACCAGGGAGCTCCAAGTCCCATCCAACCTGGCCTTGGGCACAAAAGGTGTACAAGGGGTAGTTTTGAGGGTTTGGGTGTTAGACTTCTTTATTTTTGCACTTATATCTGACTTGTCTGGCAAATTCAATTCCACCCGAGTGCCCCATCTTTTGCTTTTTGGAATTTTGCTGCTTTGAAGATGTTTCCTGCTGAATGTTTGCTGTGTGCTGCCTGTGTCATCACCTCACAGTCTGAACCCAGTGTAGCAGAGCAATTTGCCATTCACTGGGGTAAAAAATTCCATGAAGCTAAGTGCAAATTCTGAAGCTGGGACCTGACCAAGGTATGGATTTTGGGCTGGCTGCTCTGCAGAGCTGTGGCTTGCACAGGTAGAGAGCAGGAACAGCCTGGCTGTAATGCATGAGCAGCGTTCTGAGGCTGCTGCATCCTCCCTGCTGTCCAGCTGGCACAACAGCAGTGCTTGGTGTCAGGCAGAGACTCCAAATCTGAGATATGGATTTTCCCATCATGGGCTCCATGAAACTGGACCTGCTGCTCGATCTCCTTGGAAGGGCTGTGCGTTGTTTTCCTCCCTACAGGACTCAGCCACTCCATAGTAGATCAGGAAGGGAAAAATTTCAGCTGTTTCTGGTTGACTCGACCATCTCAAGGACCATAAATTGTGAGTATGTCTATTTTTTTTTTCTTGAATATTTATTTACAGTTCAGGTCAATAGTCTCCAGAAACACAATTCTGCTTACAAACGAAATTCCTGGGCTGCATTCCCAGGCATTCCCATGTGACTCCAGCATTTTTAGCAACTAAGTGAACAAATGCAAACATATTTTCAGGGCAGGGGAAGTGTTGCTCTCTGCATTCTCTCTGAGTGCCTGGGAGCCCTGGATGTGACAAGGTTCCTTCTTGGAGCATCCCCTGTCTGGGGACTCTGGCAGCTCTGCCAGGGCAGGCACGGGGATTTTGGCCATCCTGCAGCTCAGTGATGCAAATGGAAATGATTTCTCTGTGCCAGCTCCCCAGGGGTGGGCAGTGCCCTGAGGGAGGCAGGTGGTCCCCTGGCAGGGCACAGCCATGGCTGGAACAGCAGGAAAATCTTTCCTGTGGATTTCTGGGCTCGGGATAGGTGTGTATCTGTTTTTAGAACGCCAAGGAAGAACTGATGGCACCAGGCAGCACCTGCTGGCTCAGTGCTCTCAGCACCCATAGCTTCACCTGTGACTAGGAAATGAATTTTCAGTGGTGTTCCCTGGAAAACAAAGCAACCTTGTGGAAAAGTCCTGACCTTAAAAGCCGTGGTGACCATGCAGAAGGGCTGTACAGGCCTTTTCTGTACATTTCTACAGCAGGCCAGTCTGAGCCTGAAAAACCTGAGTATTGGGATTGTTCTCACTTCTACAGTCCATGATCAGAGCTGCAAATTATTGACAGCAGCCTGAAGAAATGCTGCATCTGTCCCTGAAACCCTCGCTAATGCCCAGCTACATTCTGAATAGAAAACCTTATAATTCCTTCCTAAAAAGCCACTTAACTTTTCACTGCAGGGATCCATGCTGTAATTAATGAACAGCAAAGCAAATACCAACACTTAAATATCAACTGGTTTTTCGCACATGTATTGAAGTGATCAAAAGCAGACAGCAAATCCATTTTTATTTTGGCAGGTACAAGGTGTATATCTTCCACCTGAGGCAGACAGCCACACTGAATTCATGTATCAGCATAAAAGCTCAAATAAATTACTGTTCTATTCTTGGTTTTCCTCCTTCTGTAGAACTGAGCTTTCCCCAAAAACAAACTCCATCAAAACAACCTCCCAGGTCTCTTCAGTTAAATAATCTGCTGTCAGCTTTAAAATATGTTCTGTGTTCAATTAATTTTGATTTGCTGGGGAAGACGTTGGGGCTGTTTCTTTAAAAAGAGCCAAAGTCCTGCAATGCCAGTGGATAAATCCCTGGAGCTGACAGGGGTTTGATCACTGAGGCACCACCAATGTCTTTTTCCTCTTGCATTTCTGGCCAAGTTTATGAAACTTGGAGCAAAAAGGCACATCCTTAATGCCAGTGTAGCTTCTGCAGCAGTTAATGGTATTCCTGGGGAACAATTTCTGTTATTTCTGAGGTTAAGGTTTAAAATGCAAAGACTTCACTGAGGTGGTGTCTGTGTGCTGCGGGTGGCAGGGGCTGTGCTGGTGGAAAACAATTGGCTTGGGGTTTTTTCTGCTATGAAATCTTTCTGTATTGTAGCTCTTTGCTGGTTCCCCAGGACTGGGGATGATGAATTAACTGCATATTTGAGCCAGAGCTCCTTTGGGCCCTGTGACATTGATATGGTTTGTGTGGCTCCTGCCTCCAGCCCCACGCGGTCATTTGTAACTAATTTTGGGTTTTGGTTTATCTGTAACACACATCACAATGGAACAGGCTGAAATGTAACATTTCATTCATGATTTATAATGGCTGAAATAAGTTGGAAGGGAAAAATGTCCCTCCAAGTTCAAGTTCCTCAGGAAAGAACCGCTCCTTGAGGAACTGGTGTGGGTTTGTCCCAAATTCAGGTTCAGTGTGAATGTTCCAGGGGGTTGAGGGTGTGACCCCCTCAGCATCTCACCCCACCCAGCCCCACATGGGTGAGGGGGGGTCTCTCTCTCAGCTCTGATTCCCCTGATTTTCCATCCCCCTTGTGTTTCCTCCTCCACAGGCTACAGCAGTAGAACAGAATCAACCCGACCCTTCCCTCTTTGAAGTATCACTGAGTATTACAGAGTCACATAATTGTATATAATTACCATATTCTAACACTTAAATATTTTCCTGACTAAATTTCCTCCTGTCTCTGCTTTGAAAATACCCAGATTATATCCATTAAAAAGTTACAGACTGGAAAAGATGTGATTTCAAAGGAAATTTTCTTTTTGCACTTAAACCCCACTTTTCTTTGTGGCCTGAACCTGTTGCCTTTGACAGAATTACTGGGGTTTAGTGTTCTGTTGTGGTTTAGTTTTTTCTTTGAAAGCCCCACCAGCCCACAGCCCCCTCATGTTGTATATCAGGATGTTATGACAGCTCTGCTGGGCTGAGTCCAGCAGTCGATGCTCTGTCAAAATACCCATCATTTCCTGTAGTTTTGCCTAATTAATGGTGCAGTAATGTGGAAACTTAGAACAGCACCAGAAGGAAAAGTAAATGTTAAATGATTTGCCTTTAATGGAGCTCAAAAGCTTTTCTTTTTTCCCCCTTTGTTACTCACGAGTTCTTTTTTGGGCACCTTCTTCCTCTCTGCTGTTCCTGGTTCCCTTCAGAGTTTTCTTCCTTCCTACAAGTGGGTGACTTATCAATATCAGGGACTTGCAGCACAAAGAACCAGCTCAACACCTCTGAGGTGATGCATTTCCTGAGCACAGTAATTAGCCCTGGCTGCTGATGAACAAAAGCAGATAATATTTGAAATGAGTGCAATGAATTCAGGTTCAGTTGATAGCATCCTTTTGTTTCTGTGCCTCCTCAGCTTTCTGCTCTTTGAGTATAACACAGGTAGGTTGGGAAAAGCATCTCCAGGGGTGGGATGGGGAGGAACAGGTGGAAAGGTGGGAAGGAGGTGCCAGGACACAGGGAATGGTTTCCCACTGCCACAGGGCAGGGTTGGATGGGATACTGGGGAAAAATCCTTCCCTGGGAGGGTGGGCAGGCCCTGGCACAGGGTGCCCAGAGAAGCTGTGGATCCCTGGCAGTGCCCAAGGCCAGGTTGGATGGAGCTTGGAGCACCTGGGACAGTGGGAGGTGTCCCTGCCCATGGCAGGGGTGGCACTGGATGGGCTTAAAGGTCTGTGCCAACCCAAAGCAGCCTGGGATTCTCCTTAATTTCCTTTAAAATGGGGATAAATGAAACTGGAGCCGACGAACAGGATCTCATTGATGAAGAAAAGCCCCGAGTCAGAGGGTTCCTCACCTGGGCTCCCTGCAGAGCCAGGCTGGGATCAGGGGCAGCAGCCCTGCTGGGAGTGCCAGCAGCCAGGAGGACTTTGCTGATCCTGTTTCACGCTGTTTTGGTTCGCTGAAAAATATTTTGTTGTGAGAAACTCCAGATGGACGTGAATGTTCTCAGGGGTGGAGGGAACAAGCGGAGGGAGAAAGTTACTCATCGTCCTGGCAGGAGAGAGCCACGAGGACAAGCACTGAGCGATGCACAGGGCAAAAATAGCCCGAGCTGCACATGGAATGGGATGTGAGGGCCCAGTTCCTCCCAGGGAAAACATTCCCAAGGCCTCGGGCACGTCCTCACCGCCGAGCACTGCAGGGGCCTCGCTCAGCCCTGGGGCACCCGGAAAATGGCTGGGAAATGGAAAACCAGGAGTGTAAAAATATGTAAGGCTTTATTGGCCCAGAGTTCTGGGAATTTTGAGGTTTATGTTTCAGTCCAGTCTAAGCCCCCACTTGTTTTGTTCTGAAGCAAAGTCCTCTGTCCATCTGATGGATGGGAACACATCCCAAGATCATTGAGTTATGTCCAGTACTCTTTGAAAGGGTTAATATTAGAAGGAAAAAGTTATTTGTACAAATTTTGACCTGTTTATCCATTGGTTTTTTTGAATTTCTTTTCATTAACGCATGTGTTGAAAGAGACCTAAGATTTCACCTCAAAACTTGTCTCAGTTATCGAAGTAATTAGAAACAGAATGGATAAAGTCTGGAAATGACCCTGAATTTTTATAATCAAATCAAATCTTGGCCCCCAGAATTGTCAGGAATGTTAAGTTCTGATAGTTGATATGCAAATTGATATCCCTGGCAGGAGCTTGGCAGCCAAATGGGCAGGGAACCCTCAAATTTTTTTGTCAATTCTAGACAAATTCAGTGATACAAATAATAAAATTAGGTGGATTTGCCCTGCTGATATGACCTTGGGGGTATTTTAGGCAGGAGGCCCTGGTCCAGCTCTGTGGGCTCTTCTGAAGGGTTCTGGGGTTGGAAGCTCCAAAAGGTGAGGGAAAGGTGTTGCTGTCTTTAGGAATTTAATGAGATTTGTAGAGTGAAACAACAGGCTGAAGGGAAACCACCACCTCAGTCCATTTGTCCTCTATTCCACATCCCAGGCACTTTACCACTCAAGCCACATTTTTTTCTCAAAAAATATTCTTTAGGGGCTGTCATGTGTCCCTTTTCTGTCCCAGGCTCTCTTACCAAGCCTGAAGTAACTTCAGCATCTTTGCCAAGTTGTTTTTGCTCTGTGCAGCAGGAAGCAGTGGGATTATTTAAGGACAACCCTATCAAGGGGCTGTTGGGCTCCTGCCCATCCTGCAGTGCCTGTGGTAGTGCTGGGGTGTCTTTCCTTGCTCCTGTTCCATTATCTTGGTGCTTTTCAACAGGAATTGTTTGATGTTGTGCTGCAGAGTGCCCCGTGTTGTGTTGGGTGTTTGTGATGGGCGTGTTCCGGACGTGGCTTATCCCTGTTTAAGGTTTTTGTGCCTCAGGGGCTGGATCGACTGCTCTGATGGAACAGTGTGTATCTCCAGTGGAAGTGTTTTTGTTTTCAAAGGCAAGCAGCACATTGTGGCCACATGGAAGTGTGTGGCTTTCAAAAAACCAACCACTATTTCTGGATGCTGGAAGAGCCGGCGTCGGCCAGCTTGGGCTGTTTTTAGCACACAGAGTTGACCATTTGATATGGAGGGATGATGAGCTGGAGGTTGGAGATTTCAGTTTCAGGTGTTGTCATTTGTTCCTTGGAGATGGAAAGGCCCTGGGCTATTAAACTTCTTCTCTGTAGCCCTGAAATAGCAAATTAAAGTGTCCCAGGAGAAATTGGGATCTGATGCTGCTCAGACTGGCTCAAGCTATTGCATGTTAAGCTGATCCTAAGCTTGATCTTAGCCCAAACCAGAGTCCAGTCCTTTGGCCCTGTCAGTCACTTGTGAGCTATGAAAGGGGACTCCTGAAGTTGCAAATCTATCTAATAAAACCCACTTTCATTAGAATAAAGTGATATTATTAAGATAAGTAATGCTATTATTCCTTTGAAGAGAACGTGTGCCAGCACAGTTTCTTCATTTACTTCTCTTTGGAGGAGAAGCTCACACTCCTAATTACTGTGTTGCTGTTCTTAGGCATGTGAGCAGTCAGAGCATGACAATAGCCTGGGATTTAATGTATGCCCAGGTGAGATGAACCTGTAATTTTTGGGAGAGCGGGGGAATGAGTATGAGAAGATGAGGAGACAATTTCCTACGTGCTGCTTGCTGTGGTTGCAGGAGGACGTGTTGGTCCTGGGCGAGCTGCTGTGAGCACAATGCTGTGGGTGACAATGGGATCCCTGTACAAACAGTGCTGCCTTCTCCACACACACACACAAAAAAAATGCAGCAAGGAATTTTTAGCACGTTGTCATGCAGCACTCTCTGTTTCCTGGCTTCTACATTCAAGCTGTGTAATAATATTTATATACAAATGCTGACTGTGATTTTCCAGCCCAGAAAAAGGAGATGTCATTTAAAATGTGTGATGTAAAGCAGAGATTGGACTCGCGGCCTCGCATGTGGCGTGGGCGTGGATTTTAATTGTTTGAAAAGAGATCATTTAAAAAAATATAACATTCCTGCTACATAAGCACATTCTCCTGAAGTAAAGGTCATTTTGCTCTTTAGAAGTTGCTTTTGGAAGGGAGGGGAGGGTCGTGCTGTTGCTTTTCCTTGTTCCTACCTTTGAAGACATCCTGGAGATCATCAGGCCTTTCACTGTTGGCCTGAAGCAGCTCTCAGCCCTTGTTTGAGCTGGGATCCAGCAGCAGCAGAGCTGCAGTCCTGACTGAATGAACATTGGTACGTGGAAGTTCATTTTTCCCCTGCAGATCTGTGCTGTTCCTTGTCCCAGGAACCCACACCCGTGTCCTGGTTTTCCTGTGTCAATGATCACACTGAGTCTCTTAAGCTTTTCTGGAGCTGGGGTTTATAAACAGTTCCAAGGCAAAATTGCTGCTTTTTGGCTCCAGCCGAGGAAACTGTTCTGATATCTTGCCAGTTGCCAGCACATTTCTAATCCTGGTGTCCTGGGGCCTTGGTTTTCATGTTGAAATCTCTGCTCCTACCAGGCTCTTAGTGGACTGAACAGACAGAAAATAAAAACCTGCTGAGCTGAGATGTGTTTGCCCATCTTCTGATCCACACCTGACCGAAGAAGGGTGGATCATGGCTTTGTTTTATCCTGCTACAGTGACAGAATCCAGGTGTGAGGATCCTAAATCTTCAGTGTTCCTTGTTTTCTCCTTCCTAAAGCTTTTGAAACCAGGGTTGTCCCTGGTCTGGCAGGGTCCTGCACCTCTCTGAGTCTTTAATACCGGGGTCATTGGGCTACAGATGTGCCCAGATGCATTTCTACATAATCTCCTTGTTGACAACAAATCACAGGGGACCAGAGAATAATCAGGTAGTGGAATAAGCAAGAAGTGGCATAAAACCCATTTGCCAACATTGTGAGAGTCTCTCACAAAGATGTGACCGCTGAAGTTTGGTCAGCATCTGTTGTATTAGATTTTTGCAGGTTGCTCCATACTGATTCCCTTTGAGTGATATTTTGCAAAGAAAAAATATAAATAGTTTTATGTGCTAAGTTCAACAGAGGTTAAGAAAAATACTCCTCTGGATCCACATCCCAGAAATGCTCCTAGGGAGAGGCAGGGCAGTTTGTTGGTGTGGGGATGGGTTGTGCTGTCAGCAGGGTCTGTCCCAGCAAAGCCAGGCCTGCCCAGGCGAGGTCCAGGGCTTTGCCCAGGATGAGAACTCCCTTGGAGCTCTGTTGCTGGCTCTGGCAGGTTCCATGATCTCCTTCCTGTTGGGATCCATATTCCAGGAGCCCAGATGTGTGTCCATGCACCGGTGTCTGTGTGGTGCCCAGGCTTCCTGAGCATCAGGGCAATAACCTTGTGCTGAACAACTCTCCCACTTGCTTTAGGTACAGGGTATTTTGCTGACTGCCAGCTCTGGCTTTTTGTTCTTGCTTGAACTGTGTCCCCCTGTTTTCTGCAGCTGAGCTGAGTTACTGGGGAGCTGCACAGAACCTTCTCCAGGTGCCCACAAGCAGATTTATTCAGTTCCAGGTGCCACGAGCTGGATCTCCAGGTGGGTGTTTGTGGCTGAGGCAGCAAATGCTGGCTTTGCACAGGCAGTGACACAGCTTCAGAGCCCTGGGCTGGACAGGACAGGGAGAGTCAGCACTTCCTCCCCTACAGCATTCAAAAGCAGTTTTAAATCGGATTAGGATTTAACAATCACTTCATGGTTTACTCACTGCAGGGAGGATCAAAGCCCAGGGAGGACTCTTCATCTGTTTGCTTTTCCTTTATGTAGAAACTTCACCATGGCTGCCCTAAGAACCCCACTAAATACAATAAAAAAAATCCCTTCTCAGAAAAGCAAATTACTTAACCAGAGGCTCAAATAAGGTGTTCATTATCTGGTGACACGTTTTTTTTCTCAATTTGCTGTTTCACTAAGCTCCCATTCTGAGGCAGTGCAGGGAGCAGGTCTGCATTCCCAGCTCCAGCTGGACTCATCCTGGGAGATCCCAAAACTGCAATATGCGTTTGCCTTGCTGTGCTCTGTCATTGCAGTGCCTGGGCAAGAAAAAAAAGGTTCAGCATTTACTGTATTGAATAATGGTGAGGTGTCTCAGGGGAGCAGGGACTGCTGCAGTGCTGCACAGATGCTGTGGGGACTCTTCCTTGCTGTTTGCTGGAAATGTTTTTAAAATCCTAGAGGTTTGTGTGCATATCCCTGCTTCAGATGACCAGGGGCTTTTCCTGCTGGGAGAGGCTCAGAGGCCTAAGCAGCAAGGTTTAAAAAAAATAGTGATAATGGGAGAGGGAAAATCGATCTGTGGTTAAAATAGAGCATGTGTGGGGCCCTGTGGCTTCGTCCTGCTGTGGTGACACAGATTTGTCTCAAAGAAATCACCTTGGCACCTTGAATAGGGTGATGTGGCACTTGGGGACTCAGTTTAGTGCTGGATTTTTAGAGGCCTTTTCCAACCTAAATGATTCCATGACTTTATGGCATCTCAGAGAGCTGCACCCTGGGGTTCTGAGCCAGAGTTGGTTTATCTGGAGGCTAATGCCCGTTTTCTCCTCCCCATGTAATGTGGTGCTCAGAAAGGGAACTAAATGCAGAATGAGGATTAAACTGTGTAAGCCTGATGGATGCTTTGTAGGTGATGCTTTGCAGAAAATCATTACTTTGAAATGTTGGAATAAAAAAGAACATTTTTCAGGCTTTTCAGACATAACATGTTGTGGAGAAGAAGCTTGGAACAGATGTACTCATAGTTTATTCCATTTATCATATTAAAAAATAAAGAAAAGATAATTTCAGCTCATTTACTGCTTTATTAGTTCAAATAAACAGCTTTTCTAATCAATGTGTATGGCAAACACAATGCTTTCATAATTGGCAGTGGTGGTTCCAAAATTAATGAGACTGTCCTTGTTAATTGTCTGTAACAAGTCAGACAGTCAATACATTGGTCTAATCCAGCCTTATCTTCTGTTCATTTTAGCACAGGAAAAATTATCATCTTGCTTTTAAATTTTATGGCATTTGAGGGTTTTTTTTCCCCCCCATCCTTTTGAGAAAACTCAGCAAGAAATGAGCAGAGCTGGACAGGAAAGAGTCCCAAGGAGAGTGGCTCAGCTACATCTAGAGGAGTCTTTTGCTCTTATTTATCTAGAGGTATTTATTGATTTTGCCTTCTTTTCCAAAAATACTGATTTAATTTATGAGGTGATAGAAGAGGCTGGTAGAATAATTCTACCTCTAAGAGCACAGCATTGTCCGACTAATTGCCCAGGAAAAAGAGAAAAGATCTGCTGATCTACCCCTGCAGATGTTTCTCATCTGGAATACAGACCAATTCCAGACATTTATTTTTTTGATTACTGTTTATTTTGATGCTTTATTACACGGCCATTGCCAGGAAGGAAATGGTGCACAAAAATCCAGCAAGATGCTATTTCTGCTTTGGTGCTATTTATTCAATCACAATTGGGGGTTTAACCCCTTTCTCCCCCTTTTCTTTGCCTGACTGTGAGTCCTCACTTCCATCCTTTGCTGGGAACAATAAAACACTCTGGTTATGGGCTGAGACCTTCGTGGCTGTTATTAAACTACCTGAAATTTTATACAGACATTAATGCTCATTTCCAGATTGTAACTAATAAGGACCTGTTGGCTTTTTTTGCCACCTAGTGCTTCTGTCCCTGCATTACTGTGGAGGGTTGTGTGTGAGAGGAGTGAGGAGCCATATGGTGCTGCAGCTCCTCAGCCAAGTTCCTGCTTGGTTTGCCAGGGGAGCTTCCTTGCACAGTGGAATGAACTCAAACCTTCCCTGTTTAGCTCAAGAGCCACCAAGGGCAAACCTTTCCTGTGCTGTGGGAGAAAACAGGCTGAGGGATCACCTCTTGCTTCTGGAGTCACCGGGGTTTGGATTTTAAACCTGGTGGATCCTTCTTCCTGGGAGATGCGGAGCTGGCTGGTGTTTTGTGAGTTGGATAGGATGGTGCATGTTCCCACTGTGGAGCTTCAGATCTCCGTGCTGGGCACACAGAGCACCTCTGTCCTCTGGGCTGGCACCAGTGATGCTCCAGCACACCTAAGCTATGGTTCCATATGATTAAAAGTGACTGGAAAATCAAATATAGGCAAAGCCAACAATCTCATGACACTTTATTTCTCCAGCTTTCTGCTGCAGCTGTTGGTGTGCCAAATCTGCCTCAGGCACTTGCATGACACCCACAGGTACATGTGATTTGTGGTGTAAGGTGATGCTGAGCATTGTAGCTGGAAATGGGCAGAACCACTCCTGACTCCAAACTGGGCGTTTGCAGGAGCCCCAGATGGGTTTGGGGGGTGTTCACACCCAGGGATGTGCAGCCCCTCCCTTCCCTGAGCAGGCTGTGCCTTCAGCAAACCCCACAGCACAATGGGGCCCTTCTGCTCCAAACGGGAGCAGGAAGGTGGGTGGATTAGGAAATATTTTATATTAGGCTTTTTTTTTTTTTCCACTGAGCCATGTCACATTCAAGGCCCACCGTTGCTTTATGGCCACGTGCCTGTCCCACCCTGCAAGCAGCAGACCTGTTGCTGTCCATCTGTCCATGTGTCCGTGTGTCCATGTGTCCATCTGTCCATCTGTCCGTGTGTCCAAGGGCTCTGCTTGTGCCTGGAGTCACAAGGGGCAGCGCTTGGCAAGGCTCTGCAGTGCCCATGGCTGTGGGATGCAGCAGCACTGGCAGACTCCTGCAGACGGTAATATATTGCTTTTTGGTCCCTGGTGATGGCATCCAGACCTCCCAACCTTTCATAATCCACAAATGGAAAAGTGGCACTTAAAATGAATTTATTCAGGTGGGAGTGCTGTAAAACATGAAAATAAGGCTTTTGACTTGCTGCACCTACACTTGAGTGTCAATGAAAAGCTTTTTATTTGGTTTTAGAGCCAGAATTCCAGAAGTCAATGTGCCTTGTGGTCTGGACCTGTGTGTTACGAGAGGCAGATCGGAGCAGGGCATGGACAGCGAGGAAGGGATTGGGAGTGCAGCTGCCCAGTGAGAAACCAGCAAACCTTTGGGCATCTCAGAGGGAAGCCTGTGCCTGGGGAAGGCTGGAAATGGGAGGGGAGAGACAGCAGAGACAAAACCCCAAGTGAAATTCCTCTGGGGTTAACAAGTAAGTCTTTATTTGCACGCCTTAATTTTTGGTGCAGTGGGATCGCCTGGTGCTCCCTCCTGCTGCCTCCCTGCTGGGCAGCACGGGAGCATCTCCTGCTGGAGCTTCCAGCCCCGTTGGGCCCGAGGAGCTGCGGGTGGAGAGGGGGAACAGGGAAGGGGCAGGAGCAGGCGCTGTTTGCCTTTGACCACTGGTTTGACTCGACACTGTCCTCAAACACAAGGTCATTTACAGCCTGCCCAGGGCTGCCAGACGAGGAAGTTACCTTGTGAAGGAAGGAACCAGCCCATGCTGTCTAAATATTGTCGATTGTGAGCTGAATGGAGGCCACAGCCTGAGGAACCTCAATAGTAGCTCTTTGTGTCCCTGGCTGCCTCCTGCCAAAGTACTTTCCATAATTAGGAGTAAAGCATATTTACATTCCTGTCGTCCTCGGGCCCGGCACACACCTGTACGTGTGTGTGTGTTCATGTGTGAGGTGCAGGCATTTACATTCCTGTGCTTTCAGAGTCTGTGTTCCTGCCTGGAGCTCCTGGCAGTGGTGCAGCAACCCTTGGAGGTAACTGGGATGTGTGGGACAGTCAGGGGTGTAAAGGTGAGAGGAGAGGAAATCCAGTGGATTCCTCCCTGTGCCAAGCAGGAGTGGAATCCCCACGGAGAGAGATGCTCTGTGTTGTCTGAATCGGGAGGTCCGGGCTGAATGCTCCCTTTGAAAATTCATTGACGTTTGCATGGAAACCAGAAAAATGGTCTTAAGTCAAGAATGCAATAACCTCACTGCAAAGTGCTCTCCATGGCAGGCACTCATCCGCTTCCAGCCGTTCTGCTGGCGGGAGGATGAGGGGAGGAGCGAGATCCTGGGCCTGGCCGGGGGTTAGGGTACAGCAGGGGAGGCACAACAGCCTTGCCATGCACTTTTCTGCCCCTCCCTCTGTGATAACTCGTGGGCAGACATTGATCAGTTCAGTTTGGGGCTGAAAAGAGTCGTGCAGGACAACTGGATACTGCAGCAGAGAGATTCCTGACACGAGGCCAGGGGAGCAGGGAGCGCTCACGTGGCGCTGGCTCCGCGCCTGCTTCCAGCTGCCGAGGTTCATTAGGAGACAGCCAAAATCCATTAATTAGTCTGCTAACTTCACTGTCCTGGGCAGGCAGTGCTGTGGCTTTCACAGCCATGCACGGGGCAGAGGAGCTGGTCTGTGCAACCTGTGAGTGATGCAACCTCCCTGTCAGGATGTGTCTCTTCCCTTCCAGGAGTCCACCTGGGTGGTGGGATCACGATGGGGAGATGGGCAGAGGAGGCAGCCTGCTCTAGGTTTGGGCATTCCCAAATTTCACTGTGGCTTCAGATCTAGGGCTGTTTCCAAGCTGTTTTGTGTAGGAGGTTGTGGCCAGGTGGGGATCAGTCTCTTTGCCCAATAACAGGGGACAGGACAAAAGGAAACAGCCCCAGGTTGCACCAGGAGAAGTTTAGGTTGGATATTGGGAAACATTTCTTCCCTGAAAGGGCTGTCCAGGCCTGGCACAGCTGCTCAGGGCAATGGTGGAGTCCCCATCTCTGGGAGGATTTAAAAGCTGTGTGGATGTGGTACTGGGGACATGGGTCTGCAGTGGCCTTGGCAGTGCTGGGGGAATGGTTGGATCTGATGGTCTTAGAGAGCTTTTCAAACCTGAATAATTCTGTGACTTCTTGTTCTGTGATTCTACCTCTATATGAACTCTCCTCTGCCAGATCTTCCCAACAATGACTTCAGACAAACGCCCTGAAATGCCTACATCTGTGTTCCTCGTGCAGGGCGGTCAGAAGAGACACCCACAAATGGACCAGGGTAATCCCTGCTCCTATTGCACAACTACTTGTAAAAATCCTGCAGGAATCCAAGGAGAAAGCCGTGCTCAGTCTCATCATGAGTTTACTTTTTCTCCGGAAGCTTTCTGAGCTTTCAGGCCCTTAATGGAAACACCAGTGCTCACACTTGGAGGGCAGGCTGGAAAGTCTGCGTGGGCTTGTGTCCGTGCCAGGGAGTCAATTTTTGTCTGTCAGAAGCCTCTTTCCATTATGCTTCTGTCAGCCTTTGCCTCTGTAAAGGGGAATTTGGACTTTCCATGTCAAAGCTCTCTGCAAATGTTACCCAAGGCCTCTCGTCAGTGCTGTAGTTTGTACAGGAACAGCTCCCAGTGCTTGCCCAGGAGTGGGGAAGGCAGTTCTAACACTCCTGCCCTTTGAGGGAAATGTCTGTTATTTGGGATTTTTCATTCTTTCCTCCCTGGCGTTCACCATTTCGGATGCAGGCTCATGCTCCTGCTCTCTTTAACAGCCTGTTTTTCCTCTAACCACTTCCAGCTCCAAAACCTCTCCACATCTTCTCAATGTAAATACACTTTAGCTTGCCCAGCACAGGCTGGGGAGACAGTGGTGACCTTCAGCTGAGAGCAAAGCATTTCAATTTGACCTACTTTGCTGCAGAGTGGGTTTGGCTGTGGCAGGGCAGCTCCCTCCTCTTGGGGAGATGCCCCGTGTGAGTGGGAGAGCAGGGCTTCAGGAGGATGGAAACCTCAGGCTCTGAGTTTTGGGTGGTGTTTGGGTAGCCTGATGCAGGCTGGGTGCTGGGTCCCTCCCTGGTGCCAGCTTTTATAGGTGCAGCTTCAGATGTCTGCATGTGCCTTTAAAAAATCTGCCATAGGTCAGTAACACAAAATGCCCTCCACAAAACACTCAATTTTCATTCACTGCCTCATTTTTTTCTCTTTGCTTGCTTTCCTCAAGGCTGGTTGTGTGAAGGGAGCAGCTTCAGGAGGAGCCAGGCTGCCGTGGTCCTTCCCAAGGCTGCTTGGCTGCACCAAGAGAAGCCGTGGTTGCTTTGCCAGGTCTCCCCTGTCCTCTGTGAGAGTTCTGGGCAGTGCCAGTGCAGCTGTGCCTTTGCCTGGGTGTTGGTACCAAGTGGCACCGCAGAGGGGCTGCTCCTTCTTCCAAATGCTTCAGGAGGACAATCCTATAATTGCAGAGGGACTCTCAGTCCCCAGATCTCCTCTGAGTGTGTGTAGATACCTGGATATCTGCAGTAGCAGCCTTCCAGTGTCTTAAGGGGTACAAGAGAGGGACTCTGGACAAGGGCTGGAGGGACAGGACACAGGGAATGGTTTCCACTGCCAGAGGGCAGGGTTGGATGGGATATTGGGAAGGAATTGTTCCCTGTGAGGGTGGGGAGGCCCTGGCACAGGGTGCCCAGAGAAGCTGTGGCTGCCCCATCCCTGGAAGTGTCCCAGACCAGGCTGGACAGGGCTTGGAGCACCTGGGACAGTGGAAGGTGTCCCTGCCAGGGCAGGGGATGGAATAGATGAGCTTTAAGCTCCCTTCCAACCCAGAACATTCTGTGTTTTTATGATTCTAGAAGTGTATAATTTAATAAATGCACACTAGAATTGCTTAGCTCTTTGGATTTTGCTATTTTTTGTAGTATTGGTTTCTCAGGAGTGCTGTGGGGTGGCCCCTCTGGAAGTACAATTGTCTTTTGTTAGGGGACATATGTCTTTACAATGAAGTTCTCTCCTTATCTCAAGTTTAAAGTGCAAAATTCCCAAGTTGGAAGCAAGTTAAAGTTTCCTGTTCCAGCTGCATCTGCATTCAGTCTCAGGAGCAGATACTTGGCTGTAATTTAAAAAAAAAAAAAAGAACAGAAATTGATATTGCAGGTAAAAAGGAGGAACTGAGGAAAAAATCCTTTCAAAAGGCCCTCAAGCAGCTTTCAGGATAATTGTCACTTCTTTCTGAATAATTCCTACCGCTGGTCAACCATTAAGAACAACAAAACCAAACTGAGCCCCACATCCCTGCTGATAAACACCGTGGGCTTGCCTGTAGCTTATCTAATGCCTGAACATCTGTTTCTGCCTTGCTGAGAGGTTCCCTTGGATGAGTTAATGCAATTCCCCATGCAAAGGTTAAACAAAGTTGAGAGGCTCCGACCGGTGGCCTCGTGCCACGGGGGCTGTGCTGCACAAACAGCTCTGCAGTGGAAAGGTCCCATTTTAATTCAGAAAGACACTCAGGAGGGGAAAAAAAAGTCACTCAGCCTCAGCCTGGGCTGCAGCAAGGTTGGACTCAATGAGCTCAGAGGGTTTCTCCAGCCTTAATGATCATGTGATTTTGAGTTTTCCAGATATTCCAGTATGGAAAGGGTGTTTGGGGTGTGCAGTTTCCCTGGGCCTGAAGAGCTGGTGCTGGTGGTGAGCTCTGCATCCTCTTCCCTCTGCCTGGGCAGTGCCACTGGCTTCCCCTGGGATGGGCTTGGGAGCTGAATGGAGCTCTTGGTGAACCTGCAGTGTGTGTGCCCAGGATTATGGGATATTTTTGACTATTTAATGCTGTTTTGTGTGTTTGACAGCAGGACCTTTCGTGAGTGGAAGAGCTGGAGGTGGGGAGGGCTGCAGGGTGTCCCAGCACCGACTCCTGGGGCTGCTGGGCTGAGCTGGGGTTGGGTGGCAGAGATGCTCCAAGTGCCACAGACAGAGCAGTTCCCCTGGGGACATCCCACATGTGGGGGGACTGTCACAGGGCTGTAACCTTGTGGTGGGGTCGGGATGGCCTTTGGGATGAAGGATTCCCAGCCAGCTGCCCCTCTCCTTCATCCCCATCACATCCCCCCGGGGGAGCAGGGTGGGTGTGACCCCAGCAGCTCCCTGGAGCCCAGAACCCAGGGTGGGGTCGTGCCCACGTCCAGGAGCTGCTCCCAAACACCACGGCCACACTTTTACTTTCGTGCCCTTTCCTTTCTGTCTGGGCTCTCTGCTCCCCTGGCTCCACATCCTGCGGGGCAGGAGCATCAAAGAGGAGACCCTGAATGGACCCCCCCTTTATGACATCTCTTCAAAGTGCCTTTCCAGGAGTTCAAAGGACACGAGGAAAGGAGGGGATCAAAATCAAAGGAAGATCGGGGGGAGGGAAATTAAAGCCTCAGAGGAACTTTATGGCAAGTTCTCTGTAACACTTTCAATGCCAAAATCACAAGTGTTCCCAGCACTGGCTCTTCTCTTGCCTTCACACTCCCTGTTTACTTGCAGGGGTTTTAGGGCAGCTCAGCAGCTTCAGCCCCACACACAGGTGGGCACCTACAATTTCACTTTTTCATTAATTTTTTTGTAAGACCAAAGCTTCCTGTTCTGCTGCCTTCAGGCCAAGGGGGAGATGATTGCTCTGAACTGGCTGGAAGTCCTGGGGCTGACAGCAGAGCTCACCTTTAATAAAATTTTTTTTTTTCTTTCCAGAAATGCATCTTGCTCTTCTCTCTCACTGTGTTCTACTGCAGGACCATTATTTTGTCGGTGTTTGGGAAATTTCCATTCCTGTTGGAGGAAAAGGACTTCTCCTGAGTGAAGAATGTGGGATCTGACTTGAAGCAAGACAGGAGAAGCAAAGCCTCTGTGTGAACATCCCAGGTAACATCTAGAGACTGTGCTTTCCAGGGAAGAAACGCAAAGCTATGAGGTATAAACTTCTTAATATTCAGTAGCTCTCATAATTTTATCATTTTCCTGCTTCTCTGTGTCTTTTTTTTAAACAGAATAGAATAAAAAGTGTGAGCTGGAACCAGGTCCCTGCCGTGGGGAGCAGGGTGAAGCTGGGAAGGGCAGGGATGGACATTCCTAAATGCCTTTCCCAGGTTGTGGTACAATCTGGGGAGCTTTCAGATTTGTGTGTTTAAATGGAAAGACTGAGAAGACAAATTAATTACCTGGAAAAAAGAAAGTGGGTATTGGTGGAGGAAGGGAAGGCTGCTGCTCACAGGAGCTGTGGAGTTTCCTTGGGGTGCCCTGAGCTGTGCAGGAGCAGCCTGGGGATCTTGTTTGGTGCTCACCATGTTTAAACCATCAGTTAACAAACGCATTTCCTCCACAGGAGTGACTGTTTCCTCATGCCACTGCTTTTCCAGAGTCCACAGGGCCGAGAGATGTGTGTTCCTGCAGGAACTCTGCCCTCATACTGCCCAGGTGAGCTCACCTGCACAAAGTGCTTTTCCCACTCTCTGCTGCTCAGAGAATGGCAGAAAACTCCTGCTAAACTCCCTTCTTATTAATTCCTTCTCCAGTTTTTAATATATTGAACTACACACCTTGCACTCTACTTTAGGCAGGCATCCAAAAACAGTCCAGAGTGGTGAAAATACAGGAGATAAAACTCAGTATATGTTGGGCTGTGGTGGGGTCTGGTGCTGTGCTGTGTGTGTGGTGGTCTGGAGGACAACTACTGCCAAGAAACAAATTAAATTGCTTATTTTTCACCCAGAGAGGTCCCAATTTCACTAATATCACTGAAAAGGACACCTCAAGGTGAAATTCAGTATGTGTTTAATATATCTCAGCAAAAAAAATAGTTTTGTTCACTGGTAACTGTAAGGGGGAATTTAAGGCATGTGGAGTAACTAATCAGATTGGAAGTTGCTTTGGAGACTGGGGCTGGGACCTGTAAGGTTTGTTTACAAGAGGGGATTTGCATTGAGAGATCCTTTAATATAAGCTCTTTACATTAATTGGTTTGGAGCTGGCCTGTCTCAATGAACAGATGGCTTTATTTCCCTCACCCTGCTGCAGGCCACGTGGGGGGATTTCCTTCCCAAACGGGCTGTCAGCAGCAGGGACAGGCACACAAAGTCCCACCTTGTGCTGTGCCAGGGCTGGGGCACCGAGGGACCATCCTGGCACTGCCTGGTGGGGAAGGAGCACCAGGGGCTCCCCAGCATCCCATGACAGCACCATTGGTAAGGGATGGGGCAGTGCTCAGGGGTTATTCGTGCCTTCCCACGGGAACTGGGAGCCTGGTGATCTCCATCCACCTCACCCAGGGCCCACAAATAGAAAGGGGCTGCTTTGAGTTCCCCTCCGTGCTGCTCAGCCCCGGATCCAGCGGCAGTGCTGGGGACGCTCCCGGGGCTCGGATGTGGTTCCTGCTGGGGGAAGAGCAGTGAGTCAGCAGAGCTAAAGATGTCCATGGGTGATGTCAGTGCTTCCTCCTGGCTCTGGGACATGCAGTTCCTCTCCACTGTCACTGCTGGGGACGCCTCACACACGGCACTTGGGTTGTAGGACAGGGCTGTTTGCTCAGAGCAGGAGCCCTTGGAGCATCCCCATGGCCTCCTCTGCCCTCACTCCAGCAGCTCCACGTCCTTCCAGAGCTGGACACAGTGCTCCAGGTGGGCTCTGACAAGAGTGGAACAGAGGGAGGAATCACCTCCCTCGGAGTGCTGTCCACTCTTCTTTTGATGCAGCCCAGGAAGGACATGGTTGGCTTTCTCTTTCAGATAACAAAGGCTTGGTGCTCCATGGCAGCACGGTGGGGCTTTCACAAAATGGGAAGGTCGATGAGATGTTAATTGGATAGACTTGGAGTGCTCCCTGTTGCAGGTGGGCTGCAGCGTGGCCTCAACTCCAGGTCTGCGCCGGGTCTTGCTTTATTTTATTTTTGTGAGTGTTGCTAAGAGATGATTCCCCCTGGAAGCTGCTAGACCTACACAGATGCAAACTGGATTAGAAGGGAGGGAGGCTCCCTGAAACCCAAAGGGCAAATGAAAATCTGTTTGGCAGTCCTCAGCCAGCTACACACAGGCACTCTCAGAAAGGCAGCGCTGGGCACAGGGCACGGCCGTTTCCCAGGAAGATCCCGGAGTGTGGCACCTCCTGGCACTGCTGCCTGTTTGCAATGTCCTTCCCTAATGAAACTGTTTTTCTGTGCTTCTCTGAGGCTGCAAATGGTTATGCAAATTCCTAAATATTTTCCTACTTCCCTTTTCGGATGTCTAACATTATGTATTATTTTCTGATACTTACCTAACCCGGGAAATCTGTTTTCCATCTCATTTCAGCCAAGGTTTTCTTTTTAACCAGTCCTTCCCAGTGTTTTCCTTTAACACTTCTGGTTTGCTGAGTGAACTTTGCAGTGTGAGGGTAAATGAAAGTGAAAATGTATTGCTTGTCACGCACTGGCTGTTTAGAGAGGGTTTGGGGTTTTTTTCCCCCCTCTGGATTTGAAGAGGGAGATATAAATCATTGATTTAAAACCAGGGTAATTTAACAAGATTATAGGAGAGGGAAAATCCACTTCCTACCCAAAGTAACAGTCTCTTAGGTCTCTCCACCTACACAAGCCATATGCATCCTCCGAGCTGCCCGAGATCCTCTTTTGTGTTTTTCTGGCAGGACTGTGGTATAATAATTAAAGTCCATATGCGAGGCTTACTTGGTGGGTCTTTTAATTACTTTGTAATTGGTCAGAGAGTTGCCATCCCTCGGCCCCCAGCCTGCTCTTCTGCATTTGGGAAGTCCCAGGCCTGAAGGGATATTAAAAGCTCACAATCCCAGATCAGAGGGATGTGATCAGGGATTGCCTTTTCGTGCCATCTCCCTTTTTAACAAACATGAGCAAACTGTGCTTTTCTCTGCTGGGAGTGAAGCTCCGGGATGGGGAGAGCAGAGGGATCAGTGCTGCAGCAGCGTGTGTGGGATGCTGCATCCCAAGGGCTCCGCACCGGTGCAAAGGGGTGGAGAGAGGGATGGGAAAGGGAACGCCGATCCTGTCTGGAATTCTGGTTTCCTGTTGTGGGGAGCTTTTATGCTGGCCCCAGGGAGAGCACAGGATAACAGAGCTCCTCACTCAGAGCACTGGAACACCTAAAACTCAGGCATCCCTTGGGCTTGGTCACATCATCCAAATTCACTTGGTCCTTGCCATGGTGTTCCCCACTCTCCTGAGGGGTGGTGGCTTCCAGGTTACCCAGGGCAGGATGCAGAGGTTGTGTCCATGTGTCTGAGGTCAGATGCTGAGAGCTGCAGAAACAGGTACAGCCCCAGCTCTCAGTGCCACACCTGAGCAGGTATCACATGAGATACCCTCAAACTAATACCTATCCCTCTTGTTATTCCCTCTTGTTGGGAGCCAGGACTCTCACCAGGCACAGGGACTGGAGCTATAGATATTTTTAATAGATGTAGCAAACCACACACCATCCTTTGATTCTGGGAGCTGGAACTCAAAGCCAGCTCTTGTAACACAAACATGGGCGTCACTTCAGTTGTCATTTCAGCAGGAACATGTCACCAAAAGAGGTGTCCTGGAGCCTGCCTAGCTCCCACTGGCAGGACAGGCTTCCAGTAATGAATTTCCAATGAAACGTTTTTCTAATTATAGCAAATTGTTTTTACAAACATTTTCCTGGGAAGAGAGTCTGAAACTAGAGCCAAAAAGGAGAAGACTGAAATTTAGGCAGTGCTTGAAAAAATTAAAGATGGATTGCATGCTAGTTGGCTTTTGTTATCAGGCCAACCTGTAAACTTCAAACCAATGGGTTTTAATGAACTTCCTTCCAATATGACCAGCTTGTGTTGTTGAAAAATGGGAATGGCTTAGAGTGGTGCCATCAAACCCAGCTCTTCCCTTCCTTCTCCCTGCACAGCCAAGGGATGCCCCAGTGGCACTGGAGAAGGGTGGGTGGCAGAGGGGTGATGGGCAGAGGTGACAGCCAGCAGCAGGTCACTACACCACGCTGTACAACCCGAGCAGAATTTCACATCCAATGGCCCCAGATGCAAATTATGTCATATTTATTCTCCTCTCTAAATGCTGCAGTGAACTTCTATTCTTTTTCCAGAGCAGAGCCACCTTCCAGTTGCAAATGCTCTCGGTCTTGGGGGAAAAGAAGGAGTAATTCTTAGCAATCACTAAGAGAAGTGTGAGCACCCATCCCTGGATGTCCCACGCCCTACAAATGTGAAGGCAGCGCGTTTGTGCCGATGGAAACGGTTCGGCTGTGGGCAGGCTCAGTCCTGGCTTTCTTTTCTAGGAGAGATTCCCCCTGTAAGTGCAGGGGCTGGTGGTACCATGCTGTTTGGGAACATGCCTGTCTTCCCATGTGCTCAGCTGGGGAATTTAATTAGGGGTCAACCATGGAAAAATCCATAATACTTCCATAGAGGTGGTGTGGGCTGTGTGAACCGAGGGATAATCTTAATGCAAACCTGAATGTAGGTTATTGTTCATCAGGAAGGAGTTGGTTGATTATTTCTAAAAGAAAAAATAAAAGAAAAAGGCCACCCCCAGCCAAAACCCCAACCACAGGGCACCAACCCTGGGCAGGGGGAAGATGTGGTGCTGTGGATGGCTCTGGTCAAGGGCTGTGCTGGGGTTTGGGGGTTATCAGCACCCTGAGAGCAAAGGTGGGCTAAGGGAGCTTTGGAGTAATGCAGGTGATGGATATTTTATGGCCTGTGCTTATCTGCCTGCTGAGGAAGTGCAGGTGGAACTCTCAGCGTGGTGGGCGCTCATGGGGACTGTGGTGGGCGCTCATGGGGACCGTGGTGGGCGCTCATGGGGACCGTGGTGGGCGCTCATGGGGACGCTCGTGGTGGGTCATGGGGACCGTG
>VZRZ01002776.1:21147-31147 GCA_013398175.1 Climacteris rufus | reverse complement strand
ACATCCCAGCTTATGTGGGATGTTGGCAGAGGAATTAGCAGGACACATCTATCTCATTTTCATCCCCCTCTTCCAAGATGGTGATTTCCAGGTACCCGGGTTTGAGGGAGAGCAGAGCTGGACATGTCCTTGCTCTGGGATGTGCTGGGCTCTGCTCTGCACCTTTGCCTGGCTTTCATGAGCTCTTTCCCTATTTCTATATGGTCCTGGTGTAAAGCTATAGAGCTGCAAAAACCCTGTGCCTGCCCACATGTCCCTCAGGACAAGATGAAACGGCCTCAACTTGCACCAGGGAAGGTTTAGATTGGATTTAGGAAAAAAATTTTTAATGGAAAGATTTGTCAAGCATTGGAATCCAGGGTGGAGTCACCTTCTCTGGAAGTGTTCAGAGAAACATGGATATGGCACTCAAGGACATGGTTTGGTGGTGAACATGGTGGTGGTGATGGACTGATGGTTGGACTTGATCTGAAAGGTCTTTTAATGATTCCATGATTTGATACAATTTCATGATTCATGTCAGTGAAGAAACAGACAAAGTAAAGCTGAATTCCAGGATTCTATACCTATGCTAATTCACATTAACCATCTTAAATCTGGACATTTATTGGAAAGAAACGAAAAGCACAGGAGGTTTCTCCTTCTGTGCAGAAGAGAGGTCGTGTGTGTGTCCTTGCACAGCTCCTTGTGGTTATTTCCAGTGCTCCAGCCTGTTCCTCATGTGGAAGTTACACCAATTCCTTCCAAAGAATGACCTGTTCTTTTCCCAACACAGGATCCCTCCAAAGCTCATTAAGGTTGTTAAATACTCATATTTTAGGCAAATGGACACTCTAACCAGAACTGTACCAGCTAAATGCAGGGATGAATCAATTTGAGTTTTGCTGTGTTGTCTATGGATGTTGCCCTGTAGCTCTGGCAGGAGGGATCCCATTGAACATACCAAGGGCTTCTCAGCTTTTACATGGTTTCCTCTTCATTTCTCAGGATTTAATTTTTCAGGTTCCTTCTAGGTTTGTATCAAAGGAAAAGCTGGATTTGAACTCCATTCAGGAAGTTTTCCCATATTCAGAATTACTTAGTGCTTATAAAACTAACTTGGTTCTGTGGAAGATGTTTAATGAATCTCCTGGAAATGGGGGGTTTTGTCCTGTTGAGCAGAGCCTGGGCTGGGAGTGGGACCTGAGCAGGGCTGTGGTTTGACATCCTCCCCACTCACCCAGGGACATCCAGCCTAAACCCTTCCTTCCTGCCCAAAGTGGAATTATCATTAACTCATAACTAGTTTTCAAGAAGAACATTTTATTTTGTAGGCTGTGGAGTTCTTCCAAGAATTTTTCAATCTTTACAAATGAAAATACAAGCTCAGCCAGATGCCAGCTAAAATGCAGTTCCTTCATACCAGCCAGGCCAGGCACCACAGGCTCAGCATCACGACCTTTAAAACAGCCTTTCTAGAACAAGCTGGGAGAACACTTTCTAAAAAGCCACAATTGCAGCTGCTCTCATTACTTATAACATCCTTGATGGAGAGGAACTTAAAAATAATTCTTAAGGAACTTAAGCTTGAACAGCCCCCAGTAGACTTAGTTTATGTGCAGTGCAGGCTTCCTTCGTGGAATTACAGACTCAGGATGGTGATTATGGTGTTGATGATAATGTACATTTTCTAAATCATTACTTGTGTCAGAATAAAATAAAATAAAGGGAGTGAAGCCTTCTTTTCACTTTCCTCATGCAGATGAATGGGTCAGGGATTTAGCCACTTGTTTCTAAAATCAGATACACATTTCCGTGTAGTCTCCACGTATTTATTAAACTAACAAGTTTAATGCATATGTAAAATGCATTTGGACACACTGTATTTCAAATCAATAGAATAGTTTGAGTCATCAGCTTTGGAGATGCATAATTACAAGTTACTTCCTGGGATTTTGATGCTATTCCAAGCTCGTACTTAATTAAAACCGGCACCTGGGATCCAATTTCTTTAGGGTTTTTCTGTATGGAAACCTGGACCCTAATTTGTATGTTTTCATTGATATCTTGCAGTTTTCCTGACCCCACACCTATCCTCTGCTCCAGGGTTGGCTTGAGGGTGCAGAGAAGGATTGTGGTCCTGTTGAACTCAAGAGAGCAAACCAACATTAAATCCAATTTATTTTAGTTGAACCAGCAAAGATTTTGCACCAACACTGTCAGGATGCTTCAGTCTTGATTGAATGATATTTTTTCTATCTGTGAATTTTCTGTTCTTAAATTAATTCCAGTAAATACGTTGAGCTATGGATAAGAATTGTCCTGCATCTTCAACTTCTTTAAGATGGAAACAAGAGAAGTTTTCCTTAAACACTTTTATTTTTGCTCATTTTTTTTTTCTCTTCCTCTTGTTACCCAGCACTTTGATATTCAAATCTGTCACCTTATAAAGCTGTGCTTCTGCTGAGACTTTCTGGGCCACCAAGAGCAGCAGGACATTGAAGGATCTGAGCTGTGACCTCTGAGCAGCCACAGCCCCCTGCTCGAACCCCCCTCATTTCCACTCCAGGCACAGCTCCCTCAGCCCTACATTTCCTCCAGGTAAGACTTCATTTCCAAAACCTTTTGTTTCTGACCACTCCATCTCTTTCTTCACTTTATTTTGTCCCAGCAAGGGGCTGCAGGGCTGGCTCCTTTCTCATGGGATGGTCCCAGGGGACCCCCAGCCCCTCTTGGGACCACTGGTGTGTGACCCCCCAGCCGTGGGTGCAGGGATGTTATTCCAGAGGGGAGGATGGGAAGCACAACCCTGCTGTCCCAGATGATGGCTGCTGGCTCCTCCAGCACATTGTTCTGTGCTGGCAGGAACAAATTAGGGCTTGGTCTCTGCTCCAGGAAATTCCCTGTTTTCCCTCAGTGAGGTACCCAGCTTCCCCCAGTGCCTTTCTGCTCCCACAGCTCTGGATCCCAACACCCACACATGGCACTGGTGTCCTGGGGTGGGTATTCTTTAGGGCTGACTTGGGAAGCTTGCCCATAGGAAATGAATGAATAATTCAAAAATTTGTAGCTGGTTGGAGAGCTGGAACACCTCCACGCTCTGGCCAGGGTTTGGAAACTTGATGAGCAGATGGAACATCGAGCTGTGTCCTCTTTCATCCTTCTTAAAATTGCCCCACAGCTTTGGGAAGCTGGGGGCATTTGGGAGAAGGTGTTGATGTGACTCTGTGTTCTCTGAGTGGGATGTCTGTAGGAGCAGGAGCAGGCTCTCCCTGTGAGGATGGGGTAGCTGGGCTGTGCCGTGGCTCTGGGCACCAGAGCCAGAGAGGAGAGGCTTCCTCTCCTTGGTGTGTGTTTGCCAGGACAGCCTGGAGGAGAAAACAGAGCAGGGAATCCAATAGAAAATCCGGATGTTTGGTGAAGGAGGGAAAGCTGGAGAGTGCAGTGAAGGCAGCCTGGAAAACCGTGGGGTGCTCTGGAGCCTGAGAGGGGAAAGGGGGATGACATGGTCTGGGACAGTGCCAGGGAACAGGAGGAGGCAGAGACCGTGGAAAGCAGCTGGGAAGAGCCTTCTTTGCGGGAGGAAATGTTATTATTAGTGCTCAGTTTCCTGGACAAAAGATTCTTGTCTATTTAAATACTTCAGCTTCACGGAGCTGCAGTTCTCCAGACACAATAAAATCTGCCTTTTCTCCCTGTCATTGTCATTTCCTGCTTGCAGCAGGTGGTTCAGGCTCCTGTGCTGGGGAGAAGGTCACTGCAGGCTGCTCAGGCTTGAACAGGGAGGACAAGCCCTGGGGACAGGGGGTTTGTCCCTTGTGTCCCCTCACATCTGTCCATGGAAATGCTGCTCCTCCACAGCAGTGCAGATGCTGCTGGTGGAGAGATTAAGATCGATTAGACTTGAGTAAAATTGGCAAAAGCACAAAAAATTATCCAAAAGTTAAATATCTAGATGTAAATTGGACATAAGAAACCTCCTGGGCCATCCCCAGGCTTCCTCAACCAACCATGGCAGGTTTTAAGCTCCAGCAGCAAAATACAGAACCTCACTAATGCCAAATAATCGCAGCTAATGGGTAATTTGAATTATTCTTCCCATGCAGGGATGCAGAAAGAACACAAGGGGGTTGGAGTTGCTGTTGTGTGGGGAAGAGATTCAGGTTCTGTGCAAGGTGATGCTCACACCAGAGCCATCCTTGGTGAGTGAGGGGAGGTGCTGCCCTGGCCCTGGTGTCTCCATGTGCTCTTCTCCCTGTGCTTCCACAGAAATTCCAGCTCATTTCATGTGATAGTGAGAAATACTTTTTCTATTTGTCTTGGAATGTTAAAATCTGACAGCAATAGTATGGAATTATCTTTGTAGAATCCTGGTTTTTCCTATATTCAGGTAGCTTGAGTTTAGTATCAGATCTATCCCTCTAATGATAGAAATGGGATTTTTATTCCATAAAAAGATGGGAGATGTCTCACTCTGCTCTCTTCCTGATTATAATCTTTGCTTGTTCCAAGCCCTGCAAAACTTTGAAAAGTCAGCCTTCCTGAATGTATGACAAATATATCACAGAATCATGGAATATCCTGTGTTGGAAGGGACCCACAGGGATCATTGAGTCCAACTCCTGAACCTGATATAAATATATATTTATATTGAATTACTACAAAGGAGCAGATGTGCTTAGAGCAGTGTGAGGGAGCCGTGGTGGGACTCGTGGCCGTCACGAAGGACACACAGGATGCACAGTTGCTAAATCACTAAAAGCACGTCCTGTCCACCTCAGTGGGGAGGGTTTCTGTGTTGGGATTCTGGAAAACCGAACAATTCACTCATGGTGAACACATAAATGCAGCCAGCCTGCAGTGGTGCCAGTTAGACACAGTTTTCTGGCAGATAACAGCAGCCATTCTTCAAATGTGAAATACCTGGGGATGAGCCGCCCGTGTTTTCTGGCTGGGAGTTTGATTTGCTGTTTTTGTCAGGGCAGGTAAAGCTCCAGCTGTGTGTGGTCTCCAGGCTCATCAGTGATGTGTCAGCCCTAGAAATTAATCCTTTGATTTCACAGCAGCCTGCACTGTTCTGTGCTGGGCTCGTGCTTCTGCATCGGGCTCGATCCATCCCAGAGCTCCGAACACAGCAGAGCTGCTCTCTCATCCCCGTTATCTGGGGGTCCTGTTCCCCTGTTCCCTCACCCCCATTACCTGGGGGTCCTGCTCCCCTCATCCCCATTATCTGGGGGTCCTGCTCCCCTCACCCCCATTACATGGGGGTCCTGNGGCCCTGGTCCCTCACCCCCATTACCTGGGGGTCCTGCTCCTCTGGTCCCCATTACCTGGAGGTCCTCCTGCCCTCACCCCCATTACCTGGGGGTCCTGGTCCCTCACCCCCATTACCTGGGGGTCCTGTTCCCCTGGTCCCCATTACCTGGGGGCCCTGGTCCCTCACCCCCATTACCTGGGGGTCCTGCTCCCAGCCAAGCCCCCCTCTCCCGTGAGGATGAGTGAATGGCTCTGCCTCCCTGCTCCTGCAGTGCCAGCTCTGGGAGGCTTTGCCAGCAGGTAGGGAGGGAGGAATTTTGGCCATGGGATGTGCTGTGAGCCCGGGAGTGCTGAGGGGGCTCGGGGCAGCCGTAGCTGCTGTTGGAGCTGCTGGAAGGCTGGGGAGCAGAGCAGGGTCCTGGGCCAGGCTGTCACAGCTCCCTGCCTTCCCTCTGCTGCGAGCACAGGAGCTCCCAGCCTCTGCCAAGGAACGCTGCCCCTGGGCCCTTATCTCCATAAACCTGTGCTGGGATGTTCTGCTGTGCAGCTTTGCAGTTCTCCTCACACTGCTCGGGCAGGGCTTTGGTTTCCCTCCTGCTGCAGCCGAACTCTCACGGTTGGAGCTGGGGAAGTGTGGAGCTCACTGGGGGAGCTGAGCCTCTGTCCCCTCGCTGGGGAAGTGTGGAGATCACTGGGGGAGCTGAGCCTCTGTCCCCTCGCTGGGAAAGTGTGGAGATCACTGGGGGAGCTGAGCCTCTGTCCCCTCGCTGGGGAAGTGTGGAGATCACTGGGGGAGCTGAGCCTCTGTCCCCTCGCTGGGGAGGCTGTGCCTCTGTCCCCTCGCTGGGGAGGCTGTGCCTCTGTCCCCTCGCTGGGGGAGCTGACAATTGCCTGTCTCAGGGCAAGGTCAGGCACCCAGGGACCCCTTCCAGGCTGCTCAGCTGTGGATAAAACAGGACCAGGCTCAGTGTGGCTGAGAATGTGTCCAGTGGCAGGAGAAACTGAGGAGGAGAACTTGTGCCAGAGCTTGCCCAAGGGATGAGGGGCTTTGTTTGCCCCCCAGCCCAGCCCTGCCTCTCAGTGCTGCAGGGTGGCTGGTGGCCCTGGGGACAGCAGTGGCCCCTGGGTGACTGTGCAGTGCGTGTTGGCCCTGGTGATGTGCTGAACCGCTCAAGCAAATCATCCTAAAATAGGCTTCATATGTGATGCAGAAGAACCCAAGCAAAACAGAGCCCAGCCAACCCCAAATTTATGCTTGTGGTTACTGAAGCTTGTGAGATCAATTTTTTGTTTACTTAAAACTGATTTCAAAGAGGTTGGGTTTTTTTTTTTTCTTTCTTTCAGTTCTCATTCTTGATCCTTGGGCAGGGGGATGGTCATGGCACTGCTCCAGCTGGGGCTGAGCATCCTGCTGTCATCATCACAGAGAAGCTCTGTCCCAAAACGCATGAATTAAGGTTCTGCTGAGGTGGGGGAACACTGCTACAGCCCCAGAACAGGGCCTGTGGTTGCTGTTCCATTGGCACATCCCAGCAATTACCTGGGGCATCCTGAGAGATTCTCTAATTTTCATGACAACCTGGAAAAGTAGATCTCAGCAGAGTTTTTTTATTATTTCTAATTTTGAAAAGATTTAAGCTAGGAAGTATTAAAAGCACCAGTTCAATTGAGAAAAATAAAGGAAATAAATGAGCCAAGAAACAAAAAACCCCAAAGCCTACAGAGCCTCAGTGGAGCTGGCAGAAGCCAGGGGACAGTAATAGCAGCAGTGGGCTGATTCCATCTCCTGTGTCATCCCACAGGATGGGTTTACCCCAGTGGGACAGGAAAGCCTTGAAAGTCCGTACTGCCATATTTCAGGACAAGCTGTATAGAAAATAAATACGTGGGATAAACAAAGCACAGGCAGGAAGCAATGACTGTGGGACAGACCCGAGGTGATGCTGCTCACAACTCCAGCTCCTGGTGCTGGGACCCTTCCCAGCCTGCCCAGGGCAGGGAAGTGAGGGAAGCACCCACCTATTTTACTTTTTCAGGAATCCCTGGCTATGTGGCCCATTTCAGCAGACAATTCCTGCAGCCTCAGCGTCTGAACTGGCCAGCTCCCTGCAGGGTCAGGGCCAGCAGCTCTGTCACTGGCCAGAACCATCCTCCCTTCAGCAGCCATGTGGTGAGTGTGCCCTGGTGCCAAGCCCAGATGGAGCTGTTCCCCGAGCAGATTCCTTCCTCTGGATCCTTTTATTTCTTCTTTTCTTCTTACTTTCAGCACTTACTGATTTGCAGATCTGTCAGTGTTACGGGTGGCAGTTTGTGTTGGCCCTGCAGGGCTGCCTGGGGTCCCTGTGCCCTGGGGGTGAGCGTGGGGCAGGGCAGGGTGGCACAAGCTGGGAGAGGGGGAGCCCACACTGGGGGTTCAGCGCTGCCAGCCTGGGGAAAGAAAACTGATTTGTGTCTGTGAATGGAAATGGCTTTGGGGGAAAATCCTGGAGAGAATGGAGTGGCTGCAGAACCTCACTGCTCCTGACCGGGGTTATTGTGCTGCCTAATTGCTTTTGGATGGTGTTCAGGCAGCAAAGTGGGGCAGAAGCAACTCTCCAGGCTGGTTTAACTCTTCTGTGGGGTGTAATTCCTGCTTGGTTAGGCAGGCAGGTGAGCTGGGAGATGGGGAGGGCAGCAGTGGGGTGCAGCCCTGGGGCGTGGGGCCTGGCAATGTGGGCAGCAGCTGAGTGAGCAGTGAGGGACACCAGAAAATAGATCTTACTGCTTTTACTAAAAAAAGAAGGCGCTTAAAACCTGCAGTTCAGTGGAGAGGGAGAAGAGGTGGCTTGGAAGGATTTGGAGTAACAGGATGGAGCAGCTCCAGGCTGGGGGAGCAGGATGGTCCCTGGAGCTGCACTGCACACGCTGGGACCCATCCTGTGGGCACAGATTAAATTAACGTGTCCCAGAGTAAATTAACGTGTCCCAGGTGTTGGGAGGGAGGAAGGGCTGTCACAGAAGCTCAGGCCAGAGCAGGCTGGGGGAGCAGGGGGCGTTTGGGGGCCATGGGGACCTCTCTGCTCTGTGGTGGAGACAGTGTTAATGGTTGGGGCTTAGCAGCGTGCGGCGGATGCTGGGGAGGAACAGCAGGGCTGTTAAGCAGGAGGAAATGGTTTGCTGTCTAGATGGGCTTAACACAATATAAACTCCACGGGGCACACAGAAAGTTAAAGCCTGAAGTGTGAAGGAGCTGGAGTTACCCAGCACAGCAGAGTGGGATGTGAGCAGGACTGGGGCTTTCCTCACGCTGTTGGTGGAGCTAAAGCTGAAGCAATGTGCCATGTGCCTCTTCCTTGGGACACAAAGGCATCTGCAGTGACAACTGTGACACAGTTGTGTTGCTTTCCCCTTCCTGTTCCTTTGCCACCATGCTTTTTTTTTTCCAGAACAAGGTTTCAGAATGGAAGGAAACCATCCAGAAAGGAGCCTGGGGGCAGAGATGACCCAGACCTGAGTGAGGGGCTTCGTGCCAGCTGCCACCCTGGCTCTGCCCAGCTCACCCAGGTGATGGGTCCTTCCCTCCCTCCCTCTCTGGGGGAAAAGAGGGGATGTTCTATCCATACCCAGCGCCCCACAGAGTCTCTGAGGGGGACAAACCCCCTGTTCCCACCTATCCACAACAGCCAGGGCTGGGGGTATGGCCAGGAGTCGGTCCTGGTGGGCTGGTTGGGGGCTGGGGGCTGCACCACTGGGCATTTGGAGGATCCAATGGTCAAATCCTCTGTGAGATGCTTCCCATGGTGGGCACTGGAATGGTGGTCTGTGGGGCACAGGGGTTGAGGCAGGCTCTGCATTCCTCATGGATGCCCTTCCCAAGCTCTTTTGTAGACAGGTGGTTTGGCTAGAAAAAAATAGGATTTTTTTGAACTGGGGAAAATCTGTCTAGACTCTGAGGAAAATTGGTAAAACAGTGTTTTAGTTATAATTCGTTAAGCAGTGTCTCATTTTAGAATTGCACTTTTGGCCAGGTGTACATCTGGCCAAAGATGCTGTGATAGTGCCCCAAGCCTTCCTCTTCGTTCTCATTTAGGTTAGAAAAGTAATTAAAGGAGAGTAAAAAAAGAAATGATGGAGTTACTGCCTCTCTTTCCAAAAGTGAGGGGTTTAGGCCAAACTCCTGCTAGGAAAATAAACAGAATTTCATTTTTTTGTTGCAAGTTCTTCCCGTATATTGAATTTCCGTGCTCAGTGACAAGGGGGATCTGCTCGAGTGAGCAGCGATTGGATTCAGATGGCTTTGGGTTGCACTTGGATTTGCTTTGGAAAGCTGGAGCTGTCCTTGGAGAGCAGGGTTTGGACCTGAGCTTCAGGTCTTGTTCTCTAAGGAGCACAAACCTTGCAGCCTGAGTTATCAAGTTGTAACTTTTATGGCAGTGCCTGGAAATTATTTTCCTGCCCAGCGCTGTGACGGCGCCCTTCCTTCCCAAATTAGGCCAGCATTTGTTAATCTGAGCCTAGAAAGCCCTTTTAATTGAGGCACATTGCAGAGGTCAGCTCTCTGTGAGCCCTGGTATCCATGTGGGTATCCAGGCACCCACCTTCCCAGCTCTTCTGGAGAAGGAGGAAACCCATCTTGGGATAATTTCTGCAGAAAGCAGTGAATTTGGGGTGGTGGGGAGTGGTTTGAGCTCCTCTGGAGCGTACCCAGCACCAGGACCCCCTGACATGGGGCTGTGCTGGGCAGGGGTGAGCCCTGGCAGAGGGTGGGAGGTGTTTTGGGGGTCAC
>VZRZ01002776.1:0-20979 GCA_013398175.1 Climacteris rufus | reverse complement strand
GGGTGGGAGGTGTTTTGGTGGTCACCACGAGCAGCAGGGCTGGGCAGAGGGGTGGGAGGTGTTTTGGGGGTCACCACGAGCCACAGGGCTGCTCTGGGCAGTCGGTGGTCCAGCAGGTGGTCCCTGGGAGGTGCCTTGGGAGCCTGGGGGGTTGAAGATGCTGTGTGATAAATTGATGAGTGTGTGTCATGGCTCAGCTCCGGAAGCAGGGCAGGGAAGGATGTGAGTGACAGAGGATTCACATCCTGGAAACGCCGCCGTGTCAGGGCTCGGGAATCCAGCGGGATAAACGTGCCTGCCTGTCCTGCTGCACACAATCTGCTTCGTGTGGGAAGCAGAGTTTCCTGTAGGGAGAATGAAGCAGGTAAACCCATTAGCAGTGAGCACCTCTTTGTGAGGGGATTACACAGAGCAGCCGCTTTGGGATGCTCAGTGTCTCGGGAGGAGCGAGGGCTGCGACTGAGGCCTCTCCCCTCTCCTGAGGAGCTCGACCCTGGAGCTGGGATTAGCACTTGCCACAAGCCACCCTTGCTAGCCAGAACAAATTGCTGCACGTGCTGAGAGCCCAGCCTGCACGAACCGTGGTGATGCTGTGAGGTGGAGGTTTGGAGACTCTGACAAATCCCTCCATTCTTCCCAATGGGACCTTCCTCATGGAAATTGCTCCTCTTTAATTAACAGATTTCCTCTGTCCTACTACCCTGGACAGAGGTTTACCCCAACTCCCTCCACAGCTTGGGAATTCCTCAGATACTGGCTCTAAAAACAGAGTCTTGGCACAAACGGGAATAGATGTGCTGTCCCAAGAGCTTGTCTCAGCACATCCTGAAGTGGTTTGGCACAACCTGTGCTCAAGGAAGGCTTTTGGGCGAGTGGGGAGGGAGCTCTGGGGTGCAGGGAGGGTGCTGGGGATGATGTGTGGAGGTGGGGGCACCACGGTGCCAGGGGGAGCTGCAGGGACAAGCATTGCCAGGGCTGGGCTGGGGCTGGGGGTCCCTCTGTCCTTCCCGGAGCCTCGGAGGGGACGATGCTCCACAACCTCGTGGTGCCAGCACCGAGTGCCAGCGCTCCTGTCCCGAGACGTGTGTGTCCTCCGGCAGCCTTTCCAAAATGTCAACCACAGGAAAGCAGCAGAAACCCAAGCTTTCCTTTTGCTTGGATTGCCATCAGTTCCCAGATTTAATAACAGGCTGTTCCAGGCTCCCCCGCTCGGGTGGGTTTGGCTCTCGGGGCCGGGGCCGAGCGCTGTCTCACGGGCAAAGCAGCCGCGGGGAGAGGCAGAGGAAGGAGAAGCCACGCTTGGGATGAGGGGCAGAGGAAGGAGAGGCCACGCTTGGGATGAGCGGCTTTGCCAGGAGCGGGACCCCGCTCTGCCCTCCCTGCTCCCCGCGGGCTCCCCGGGGCGGGCAGCACCGGACGGGGGGACCCTCCTCTTCCCGGGCCCCTCGGGCTCCTCTGGCCGCATTTGTGCGCCAGATGCTGAGGCAGATGTTGGCGCTGCCGTGTCCGCCCGCGGGGATGCCCGGGCCCGCCGCTCCGGCACCGCCACCTCCCGGGCATCCCGGAGGGAGCGCCGGGCTCCCGGGGCCGCCCAGCAGCTGCGGGGCTCCGTTTGTTCCTTTTCTTCATCGCCCGGCCCTGCCCAGGAACCCTCTCGCTCTCAGCACTTCCTGGGAAAGATCTTCACGTGGAATGATTTTATTAAATCTTATAATTCTCCTTTTTTTCCCCTCTCCCCCAAAGGATGAGCACCCCGAGGTGAGCATGCTTCGGGGCTCCGTTTGTTCATTTTCTTCATGGCCCGGCCCTGCCCAGGAACCCTCTCTCTCCCAGCACTTCCTGGGAAAGCTCTTCATGTAGAATGATTTTATTAAATCTTATAATTCTCCTTTTTTTCCTCTCCCCCGAAGGATGAGCATCCCGAGGTGAGCATGCTTTGGGGCTCCGTTTGTTCATTCTCTTCATCGCCTGGCCCTGCCCAGGAACCTTCTCGCTCTCAGCACTTCCTGGGAAAGATCTTCACGTGGAATGATTTTATTAAATCTTATAATTCTCCTTTTTTTCCCCTCTCCCCCAAAGGATGAGCATCCCGAGGTGAGCATGCTTCGGGGCTCCGTTTGTTCATTCTCTTCATCGCCCGGCCCTGCCCAGGAACCTTCTCGCTCTCAGCACTTCCTGGGAAAGCTCTTCATGTGGAATGATTTTATTAAATCTTATAATTCTCCTTTTTTTCCTCTCCCCCTAAGGATGAGCACCCCGAGGTGAGCATGCTTTTTCCGGGCAATGCTGGCTTCTCCATCTGTCTGAAGCAATTGCTGTGGATGGTTTTTCAGAGCAGGTGCTGAGGTTTTCCCCAGCTGGGAGGCAGGCTGTACCTGCAGGGGCGGTTTCGGAGCAGCAGAAGCCCGAGGAGAGGAGTGCCCCGGGTTAATGAGGTGTTGCAAGACAGCTCAGCTAAATCCAGCACTGCACGTTCCAACTTTGCAGCTTAATTAGAACCCTGGATCTCCTGCTCGTGCATTAATTCACTTCTTGACTTGAGTGACAGCCCAGCCTTTCACAGGGAAAGCGAACACAGCGTTTAAGGAAGGTGTGGATGGTGTTGGTTGCCCACATCCCTCTGTCTTGCCCAGCTTTGGAATATCGTGCTGGACCCACCAGGGCAGCTGAGCCAGGGCCATCGGCAGTGCCTGGGTCCCTCTCTTGGCCAAGAGGAGCAGCTGGTACCTGCAGGATGAGCAGAATCCACCTTTCCACTCGATTTCCACGTGGATCTCGCAGGTGGGAAGCAGCACTGAAGGGCCATGGCACAGGGAAGGTGGAAGGAGCTGCAGCAGCTCCTTCCCAGCCGTGGCTCTGCCGTTCCCTTGCCAGCTCCCTGTTTGCCTGGGAGCACTGGGATTGCAGAGATGCTATCAGTGCTGGGGAGAAGGTTTCAAAGCCAGCAAGTACAGAAGTTCAGGAGTGCAGTAATTAGTGGCTAATTGCTGCTGCAGAAATATGCAAAGCAGGGTGCCTTTTATTCCTCCCTCCACGTAGGATGGCTGATCCTGGGTTTGCTGGGAGCAGGGAGCACTTGTCTCTTGTCCCTGTCCTTGATGGCAGGATAGGACAAGAGGGAATGGCTTTAAGCTGAGGGACATAGGTTTAGATTAGATATTAATCCTGTGAGGGTGGTGAGGCCCTGGCCCAGGTTTTCCAGAGAAGCTGTGGATGCTCTGGCTGGAATGTGGCAGTGTGGTGTTCTGGTGATGTTCTCACCTGGCAGGAGTGGCTCTCGAGCTGCTTGGGAGATCTTCATTGTGCCAGGAGCAGAGAAACTCAGCTTCACAGAGGGCTTGGGAGCCACCAAGGGGCCTCAGTGGCATTTTTAGAGCCCCATTTAGCCAGCCATGAAGGCAGTGGGAGAAATCCCTCTTGGAATGGGTGCAATGTTCTGCCACCCTCACGCAGCCCCCTCCTGCTGTACATCACCCCTCACACCAGTCACTGCTGCTGCCTCATCCTCACTGGGACGGCATCAGGGTGCCTGGAATTACTCATGAACAGCTTGTAGAAGAGACATATTTACTTAATAAATAAATACAAATAACATATGGCAGGTACTAGCATGAAGTACAGCACTATTGGTGTTGTGAGGGAGGCCAAGGTCTGAGGCTGGAGCTTTGTCTGGTTCAGCTGAACATTCCTGGCTGGCGCTTCCCAGGCTGGCCCTGGATAATGGGACTGACAGTGCAATCTGGAATTGCTTGAGGGTTTGTTAGAAGCTACATACTCAGATGGATAAATCTGTTAACAGACAGTGTCCAGGGAGGTTTTGCTTTAGAGTGCCTGGGGACACAAAGCGTGCGCTTTTCTGGGAGCCGGGGTGAGCTCGGGGTGCCCTTGGGCACGGTTCTGGGTGCTGGGGCAGGTCAGTGAGTGTCCCCGGGAGCTGCAGGGTGGCCATGGCACACAGGGGCACAGAGCTGGGGTTTGTGGGACACAGGGGCACACAGCTCAGGGCCATGGCACACATGGACACACAGCTGAGGGTTGTGGCACACACGGGCACACAGCTGAGGGTTGTGGCACACAGGGACACACAGCTGAGGGCCATGGCACACACAGTCACACAGCTGAGGGTTGTGGCACACACAGTCACACAGCTGAGGGTTGTGGCACACACAGGCACACAGCTGAGGGTTGTGGCACACACAGGCACACAGCTGAGGGTTGTGGCACACATGGGCACACAGCTCAGGGCCGTGGCACACAGGGGCACACAGCTGAGGGCCATGGCACACACCAGCACACAGCTGAGGGCCGTGGCACACACAGGCACACAGCTGAGGGTTGTGGCACACACCACCACAGAGCTGAGGGTTGTGGCACACAGGGGCACCCAGCTGAGGGTTGTGGCACACAGGGGCACACAGCTCAGGGCCCAGGCACACATGGACACACAGCTGAGGTTTGTGGCACACAGGGGCTCACAGCTGAGGTTTGTGGCACACACGGGCACACATCTGAGGGCCATGGCACACATGGACACACAGCTGAGGGTTGTGGCACACAGGGGCACACAGTTCAGGGCCATGGCACACATGGACACACAGCTGAGGACAGGGGGAGATGAGGGGCCCATGGACCTTGGGGGGATGTCGGGGCTTGTGCCCTCATCTCCCCAAAGCGCCGTGCAGAGCGGAGGAGCTCTCTTTGCCTGGTTTTGGGAAAGCCTTGGCCTAAAGCTCGGAGCTCTGTCGGGCTCTAAGGAGGCAGCAGCGCTTGGGTGCTGGGATTTGGGGGGATGAGGGAGCCCCAGGCCGCGCTCAGTCGGCCGCCACGGGCAGCGGCAGGAACAGGATCGCCTTCTGGCCGTAGTGAGTCCGCGGCCCCAGCTTGCTGTTCCCGTTCTTCTTCAGCCCCACAAACCAGTTCTTGTCCGCGTGCTTTTTGGAGACGTAGGTGTTGTAATGGTTCTCCTCGAGCCTCTCCAGGAACAGACACTCCTCACCCAGTAACTGCTGAAAGAGGGCCCAGGGGAGCACAGTGAGCTGGGGCAGTGCCCTGGGGATGTTCCTGACGTGACAATCCCAGCTCAGCTCTCCCCACTGAGATGCCATCCAGCCCCACCTCTGAGATCTCCAGCAAAGCTCATATTTAAAGTCTGGAGGTAAGTGGCCTCCCTTTAGTTCTCTGGGCCACTGCTGTAGTAAAATATCCATGATCTGGGCATTTTATTTGGCAGTGCCCAGTCAGCCCCGTGCTCCATAAGCTGCTGCTGGCCCTGGCTCCAGCTCTGGCTCTGGGCTGTGTGGTGGCAGCTGCAGGCTCAGAGCACAGAGCCACAGAATGGTTTGGGGTGGAAGGGACCTTAAATACCATCGAGTTCCAGCCCCTCACCATGGGCAGGGACACCTACACAAGGTGACAGCTGCCAAGGGGGTGCAGAGCAGCTGCTGCTCCAGGTATGAAACACAATATTTATCGAGTGTCAGATAGGAAATACAGTATTTGTCAGAGGCAGGGCAGTAAACGGCATTATTGGGTAATTTATTTATTTCCCCCCAAAATAAAGCCAGATGCAGAGTGGCCGTGCGGCTGCCAGAATCACAAACAGAGGCTAATTATTGCCTGTGGTTTGCATTACTCAGAGCTGGGAGGTTTGTGCAGCCCCCCTGTGTGATCCCCTCCTGCTTACCGAGCCGTAGAGCAGCCCGTTGGTGTCCATGGCCAGGTACTGCCCCGACTGGGTGCTCTGGATGTGCACCACTCCCACGCTTTCTGCACTCAGCTGCAGCTGGACTGTGGGTAAAGATAAAACAACAGCAACACTATAAGGAAAATAGGAAAAGGGAGGAAAAAAGTGCTGCTAGGAAGGTTAGTGGGGTGTTTTGTTCTGGAGCCTGGCTTATAAACAGTTTATAGGGAACAGTACAGTGTGTAATAAAAGTGTCTCCTTGTACCCTCTTCTTCAAAGAAACCCCACAGCCATCCTTTAGGAACCAAAGACCAATTTTTTCCCTTATTTTACATCAAAGGAAGGGCAGCCTGTTGGTTATGACGCTGGAATGGGACACAGGAGATTGGGGTTTTCATTCTGGCTCTAATTTACAAATTTCTCATGTGGTTTGACAAGACACTTAAGGAGTGACATATGAAGAAGTATTTTGAGAGCTAAGCCAGGCATGGGCAGACTGCAGATGCCTGCACTGCAAATTCCTGATTCAAAGCATCCCATCCAGCTACGTGCCACAGCTGGATTTATCCCATGTGTTGTAGGTGAAGAGTGGGGAAATAGAAAGGGCCGTGGCTGCAGTCAGTGTGACTTGCAAATTCCAGTTCTTCCAAGTGATTGGTCCCATCTCATAGGCAGCTTTTTTCCCTAAGATTTATAGCAGCAATATTTAGGTTGGTTGGAATGAAGTATGAACGGATGTCTCGGCTCCAGTTCCTTCCTTCCTGTTTATATTTAATTTATTTATCCTTATTTAGATGAGGTAAAAGGCAATGTTACCTCTTGGCCTGGCAGAACACCCCTCCCAGTGAAATTTTTGCTGTAATGGCTCTCATTCTTCATTTTTGGCGTTTCCTGCTCAGTCAGTGATGGTTAATTAGGAAATTGTGTGGGTGCAGATTTGCAGGAATACACGGTCCCAGTGCATGCCTGGTTTAGGCTGGGAATGTGCACTGGAAAAGCCCCAGCCTGCCTGCATTCCCTGAGGGGCTGCAGACCCAGGAGCTGGCCAAGGAGCAGTCCAGGGGGGAAAGAGAATGAGATGAAAATGATGATACTGTCCCAAAAACTGTCCCTGCAGGAGGGGAGTGAGGGTCCCTCCTGCTGCTGATGGGGATGTTGAGGTCTTTGGCTGCGGAGGGAGGGAGAACAGTAGGTCTGGAGGAAGGAGCTCGTGCACTGATTCTTACAGGTTCTGTTGCAGGTCTGGACAGAGATTTCCTCCCATAAAGTGATGGGATGAAAGAGGGAAAATGAGGCTTTTTGTAGAAATGAGCATGGGCTTCATCCTGGAGAATCTGCAGTGTCCTGGTGAGTTTTCTTTCCATTCCGTGGTGCAAAGGATCCTGACGAGGGGCTGGACAAGGGCTTAGAGGGAGTGACTTCTTCTGCTCTTCTTAGAGATCCTCCCTGATTCTGAGGTCATTTAAGAGAAAAATGGGAATTCTTGATATTTGTCTGGAACAAAATGTGCATGGGCACGGGCAGTTTACAGAGCTGGCTCCCCAAAATGTGCATGGGCTGTTTGCAGTGCTGGCTCCCCAAAATGTGCACGGGCAGTTTGCAGAGCTGGCTCCCCAAAATGGGCACGGGCAGTTTGCAGAGCTGGCTCCCCAAAATGGGCACGGGCAGTTTCCAGAGCTGGCTCCCCAAAATGGGCACGGGCAGTTTCCAGAGCTGGCTTCCCAGCGAACCATGGCTGTTCCCACGGTTTGTGCCTCCCTGGGGCTGGCAGGTGCCTGTCCCAGCTGGGTGAGCAGCATCCCACAGTGCCAGCCATGGTCCAGCTGCTCCCCTTGCACCCCAGGGAATGATGCTGAGCAGCTCCATCGTTTTCCAAGGGCAGGACCATGGGCAGCTGCCAGTGCTCAGAGCAGGGTACCGCTCACACCAGGGCTGCTCCGCTGGCACGCAGCCCTTCCAGGAGTTTCCTCTGTAAATATTAGTACATTCCTACATCCAAGTTTACGAGATCATTTACAGGAGGTTCCTTTCTGGCAGAGGTTTCCAAACATGTGGCCCCAGGCCAGCAGGCAGGGAGGTGTGAGCGTGCTGGGGCGCAGGAGCTGCCTGCACTCGCCGCCCGTGTGCATGGTGCAGACCTGGGCACCACTGGGCCACTCCGAGGTGATGGATTTGCTCTTCCAGAGGGAAAAGCCTGGGCTGTGTGGCAGCATCCATGCTGTGAGGTGACAGCTTCAGGCTGTGCAGGGGCTGGACACTCACATCCTCGGGAGCTCCCCATGTCCCAGGAGATGCCGTCTTGATCCTGACCTACCCTTCTGACTCCAGCAAAACCTCTGGAAAACGCTACAGAGACACTGCCTGAGCTCATACCACCTCTCCTTGTAGGTCTGTGAGCCCAGTCCTGTCTTGCAGATCGTCCAGCTCATTGTCCTGGCTGCCTTTCCCAGGGTTTGGGGGTTACGTGCCGGGTTCATTCCCGGCCGGAGGCTGGAGCCCCACGCTGTGCTTGCCCAGCCTCGGGGAGCTCATCCTCATCCAGCCCCCAGCACCGCCTCGTCCTGGGCAGTGTTTGTAATTAAAACTCGCCTCTGAACTGCCTGCCGTTAAAACAACAATAGCCAGAGGAAAGGTTAAGTTTGGGCGAGAAGCCATATGTGCGTTTGTGGTTTAAAGAAAATAAAAGTGCTTTTCTTAGCACTTTGTAAGGCTGGCTTGGCTCCTCCCAGCCCTTCCTTCTGACCAGATAGGAGCCTGGCAGGTCCCGGTCCCATTCCAGTAATTGCTCAGGATATGGTGCACCCGGAGGCTGCTGCCAAGAGCGAGGGGAAGAGCCCAGCCCTGCTGCCCACGGAGCCCTGCAGGAGCTTTGCTGTGCGGCCGGTCCGGCTGTCCTGGGCACCGGGTTAAAAAATCCTCTGAAGAGTTTTTGCTAGTACAAGAGCCCCAAAAAGCATAGAATTCCCAATGATTCCTTGTTAGCACCAGTGGTGGCATCGCAGGAGCAGTTCCTCCTGGCAGCAGGTCCCGGTGTCCCACGGGCTGGGGCCACCAGCACCACTGACTGCGGGGATGGGACAGGAAAGGGACACCCTGGCCTGGGTGAGCTGTTAAACCCCCGTGGGACACAGATGGCAACGCAAAGACAGCACAGAATTCTGTGTGGTGCTGTGTGTGCGGGATCCCTGTGTGACCCAGCCCTGCCGTGTCCCCTCGGTGTGCCCCCGCCACCAGGTGATGTCAGTGTCAGCTTTAATACTTTATACATCTATTTATACACATCTACCCTTTGACAGCACAGATATCCCACCTCCCCTGCCCTGTGGGCGAGCTGCGGCTGTGCTTGGCCCCTGGCAGCCGTGCTGCCACCAGGATGGAAGAACCCAGAGCCCACCTTCCCCACTCCCCCTGCATCCGGGGCGATCCCAGCAGCAGGAGCATCCCCGGGCTTTGCTTACTGTGCTCGTCGCTGCGGTCCCTGGTGCCATCCACGGTGCCGTCCGGGAGGATGCGCAGGAAATGCCCCCCGTTGCTGCAGTACAGCAGCTTGGGTTGTTTGTAGTTGCCCACGGGCAGGTCGAACTTCTCCGTCAGGGCACTGAAGGTGGTGATTTCCCCCTCGGCCATCCCGCAGCCTCTCGCAGGGCCGGGCTGCAAGAGATGTGGCAGCAGGGGTGGCAGCGAGTGCTGGCACAGGCTGCTGCTGCTGCCAGGCTTTAAAGGCAGGGAGGAGGGAGGGAGGGAAGGAGGGAGGGAAGCCGGGGGTCCCGGTGGCCGGGGACAGGTGATTCACTGTGACACAGCCCCGGGGTGATGCTGTGACACAGCCCCGGGGTGATGCTCCTCCTGGCTGGGTGGGGCTGGGCAGGAGGGACTCTGTCCTTTTAATTTTATCACCCTGTTTGTGTTCTGCTTTCTATTGACGTACGTGCTAAAATTACAGCCTGAGAAAAGCGGTTTGAAAAACAGCCGGTGTCTGATCGGAACCCGCAGGAGGCGGGAAGGGAGCCCAGGTAATAATTCTCTCTCCGCTATTATAACTCCCCAACACAATTATGCCCGGGAACTGCAACACCCACTGCATGTCAGGTAGTAAATATTGCTCATCTCTTGGCACTCTGCAGCTCACCTGGGCCAGGGACACACATGGAAAAGGGCAGAACACGCGTTAGATGTGGTGGGAGATGAGCAAGGGGCAGGAGCTCTCAGTGCCCGGGGGTGAGCAGGGGATGCACCCAGACACGGATCAGTGGCACGTGGAGAACGGGAACTCTGAGTGGAGATTCTGCCATGAATGCTCCAGCAGCATTCCAGTCCTCAAGGGGCTCCGAGAGAACTGGGGAATGGCTTTGGACAAGGGCTGGAGGGACAGGACACAGGGAATGGCTCCCAGTGCCAGAGGGCAGAGCTGGATGGGATATTGGGCAGGAATTGGTGGGGAGGCCCTGGCACAGGTGTCCAGAGAAGCTGTGTCTGCCCCATCCCTGGAAATGTTCCAGGCCAGGTTGGATGGGCCTTGGAGCAGCCTGGTCTAATGAAAGTTCCTACTGAAACCTCATTTTGCAGGAGGCTGTGGTCACAACCCGTGTTTCAGCAGATGCTCTGCCAAAGCCTGAAGGCATCACCAGACCCATGAAAGGAAGGTGCTGTGGATGTCAGAGGGTGAGAAATGCCATCACAGAGGGGCCAGGGGTGGGGGCCACAGTCCCATGGGTATTCCAGGTACATTCAAGTTTTTAGCCTAGAAACTACATTTCAAATCTCCCAGGAATTCATTCTGTCTTTCATCTACAGAGTTCCACAGTGCTTAGAGAGAAGTGGAATTATGAACAGAAAAAGACATGGCACAGAATAAATCTAGATACAGGAAATTGCTTTAAATGTCATGTATTCCCATGGCTATATTATGGAAAATATTTTATAGTCACTGTTTATATGTGTTTATAGATTGTAAAAATGTCTCTTTAGCACTGAGTTGTGCTACTGGCACATTGGGATAGAGGCAGCACCACCCTGTGTGGCTTTGCTGTGGTGCTTGGAGTGCCCTGGGAGATATTAAGGGTGGCAATTCTCTGCAACACACACACACACATGTATATATACAGATAATCTCTGAACATTTGGCTCTAAACTCCTTAGTGTTCAAAAAAATCTGCAAATGCAGCTGCAAGAAGGGGAAACTACTGCTGGAAATGGATCCCAGATGCCTGCAGAGGATAAAAGCCATTGCAAGTTGGATTGCTAAAAGCTGAACCCCTGCAGACAAAGCCTGTGTGGCTGTTGCTGAAAACACCCCCAGCCACTGCACCAACCCTGCTTCCTCCACAGACTTCATGCCTTGCTCTCAGATGCTCAGTTTGGCAGAGTGGGGTTTTGGGAAGTGCTTTCTGCAGTGATAACACAGGCCAGCCCCTCTTTATTGCCACGGGGTTGGTGAGGCAGCCCACAAGAGCTCAGTTTCCAAAGCAGCTGATGGACCCACCAAACACAAACTCCAAAGCCTTTTATAACACCATTATCAGGCAAAATTAAGTATTTCTTATCCCCAAATTAATTTTTCTATCAAGAGATCATACTTTTCACGCAGTAGTTCAGTTTTCCTTGCCACCTGCCTGCCAAGCATTCTCTGCCCCCAGGTCATCCAAGGTGGCACTCAGGGCTCTGGTGCTTCACTGAGCTTTAATCACAATCAGCAGCATTGTGTAATTTCCTGGAACCAAAGCTTTTCTTGAACCTTTATTTCAGGGTGAAAGGCACTCAGAAGTTGATGATGGATGGTACTGAGAAACAAATACCCCAGATCCAGGAGCTCTGACCAGGAGCTTTGCAAACTCTGCAGCCAGCAGGAGTGAGGAGCAGGCTGGACCTCACGGTCTGAGGGCATCTCCAGACAGCTTGACCAGAGCAGCTGAGCTGGCAACAGCTTCTTTATCATCACTTATTTCCTTTAAGGTTATTTTTGCTATTTTTAGAACGACTGCAGTGCTTGCCAGCTGCCTTGCCTGCCCCAGAGAAGCTGAATGAACACTTTTCCACCCCTGTTGTCTCCCCATGCTAAATACTATCGCTGTTCTCAGACTTTATGGCCATGGAGTTGTTCCTCTACAAACACCAGCACTCATGGCCCTACTATTATACTTTTGGCAGGAACATGTTAGGTTTTTATGAGAATTAAAAAGCACTAGTGAGAGGGAGAACCTGAACCAAAGACAACACAAAGGGCCTTATTTCTTTGGGTAGAAGCCCAACAATGCTATTAAATAGCTCGAAGCAGAACAGGAAGCTCTCTCCAAGATGCAAAGCTGAGAGACACCACACTCCAGTGGTTATTTGGTGCCCCATGGAGAAAGGAAAATGTTGCTGTAAGAGGGGGACGGCTGCTGCGCTCGCACCAGGACAGAGAGCTGGAGCTGAGGTGGAGATTGTCCAAGCCCAGCTGTGTTTGTGGCTCCTCTTCCCTCCAGCCCTGTGCTGCAGTTTTGCTTTGCTGCCTGAGAGGAACCCCCCGAGGATGAATCTCTGGGAGCTGCTCTGGGGTAGCCCCAGCTCCGTCTGTGGTACAGGGAGCTGAGGGCACCCAGCTCTTCCTCCTGCGTGGAGATGTCAGCACCCCAAAGGATAGAAATAACTTTCTAAAGGAAGAAAATATTTATAAAAGTGAGTTAAACCTGAATGTTCATTTGATGCAGGTCCTGCTGAGCTGTGGTGGCTGTGGAGTGCCGGCTCCCTGCAGCTCCGGGGGGAGAGGAGCCCGGCCCGGGAGCGGAATAGCTGTGAAATTCTGAGAAGTTTGGGGTTGGTTCCAAGCTTTATCACTGGCCAAACCAGTGGCTTTGATGTGAAATCCCAAACTCTGTGAGCATCGAGGGCTGGTTGTGCTGCCAAGAGCAGGCGCGGGAGTTCCAAAATCCCAGCACACACTGGGAGCCACGGGCAGGAGTGGGGACCTTTCTCTGCTGCCCCAAAGCTCCTGCTGACTTCACTGCACAGCACTTGTGTGCCTCACAAACGTGGTGCTGATTTTCCAAGTTTTTTGCGTGTCTGGTTTGCCAGGAACTTTTGTGGCTTTTTTTTTATGGCTCCTGTGGCACAATGTAGTGGCCAGCAAAGACTCAAATCAGGAGGTAGCCACCTAAGGGGAGCCTGGCTTTTTTTTCCTAGGTATAAAATACCTCTAGTATAAATATACCTCTAGATATAAAATACCTCTGGTATAAAATATATGGAGGAAAACAGAAGTATCTCACCTACTGGGTTAAAATCAGATTGGAGATTGACTCAAATACATCAAAATTGTCCTTGGCTTTGGACACAATTCTTTATATAGAGTTGGAAAGAAATGTTCTGGATGGCCTCTGTGTGGCCATGGTGATGAAAAGTACAGTTAATCACAATTGTCATTTAGATGATCAGCTAAAGATCACACAGAGAACTCCAGAGAGATGAGAAGCTGCTAAACCCGGGAGTCTCCTAAGGTTTTGTCTGACTTCAGTTAATGAGATCAGTGTCTCCTGAACCTGGCTCTGGTGAGTTCAGTGGAAACACTCCAGTTGGTTTCACTTTGGAAAGTGTTGTTTTCCCCATTAAAGCAGAAATCCTGTTTCTTCCAGGGCGTGTGACTCAGCTGGGATCAGACAGCATCACCTCCCGATGGGCTCCTTTCCCATTCCCACTGCTGACTGCATCACCTGAATGGAACACTCACTTCCCAGGCAGTTCAGACACTTCACATGGGAATGGAAAACACAACAGGTAGAATATTTTTAAGGAATTCAGGCTCTGGCTTTCCTCCACCCATTGCCTTTCCTGGGGGTTCCTGTGGGCTGCCCAGTACAGCTTTGGGACAACCTGGGAATTACCTGGGTGTGTGGAGTAAACATCTCTGGGATAAACAGGGATTTTATTAATCATAAGTTTTAGCATGGGATGGATTTCCTCACCCAGGAGAGGATTAGAGAGCAGACAGAGGTTTCCTCCTGCTCTGGCTGCTGCAGGAGCAGCAGCACGGTGGGTCTGGGGTTATCGTGAGCATGGGCAGCCTGCAAGGGCTGCCTCCCCTCCTGAGGGCTGGCAGTGCAAGGCACAGCTCAGATTCCTTGGAATATACATCCTCTTAGAAGGACTTCATAAATGATTAGGCAAGGAATTTGATAAATATGTAACAGATCATTCTGGGAGTATCACTGGAATGCATTGGCTTGTTTCTAGTCTTGTTTATGGCCAGGTGATTTTATCTCCAGCAATGTGATTAACTGCCTGCTGAAATATTTATCAGCCAGGTTTTACCCTTTGGAAGTGGAATCTGCTGTATGAAGTGTGACCAAAAGCACAGAAATCAATTTAACTAATGCTTGCTGCCATCATCTCCTGCTCTCCACCACAACACAATCCTTCCATGCATCACCCTGGATTTGTGGCAGGTAACACAGAGGGGGTGTAAAGCTGAAACTCGTAGCAGTTTCCTGAGTGTGTGTCACTAATGGCTGGTGACAAACACCAGCAGCACAGGGGGGACCCAGCTCAGTCCTGTGCCCTCAGGGATGCCCAGGAGGAAGCCCTGTCCCTACCCCAGATCCAGGGGTGGCTTCTGCAGGGTTCTGAGCCCAGGACACCCCAGCTGCTGCTTCCCTCTGGGACAGCCAGGGCAACATCCCACCGGGCTGGTGGTGTCTGTGGGCAGACAGGAAAACCAAGAGTTGCTCCACTTTCTAATTCCCTTCCCGTCTCTCCCACCTCCCCACCCACGGCCCTTTGCAATCTGGTGATTAACTTAATTGCAGTTCCAGCTCCAGGAGTCAATCCAACCCAGAGCAGGCGCTTTGCCAGGAAGGTCTTGCCCCTGTGTCCTGTCTGGGTTTGGCCAGGAGCAGGGACACGAGCAGGAGCAGCGCGGGCTGCACACACAGATCCCCCAAATCCCACTGCCTCCTGGCCCAGTGTGTGGGACCTGCTGGGTGGAAGGATCACACTGCCCCAGTGAGCAGCTCTGTCCCTGCTCCTGTGCTCTGCTGCATCCCAGCTCCTCACCCCAGCACGTGGAACTGGCTGGGAGCAGCCACTGCCATGTGCCACCAGTGCCACCAGTGCCACCAGTGCCAGCCCTGTCACCCCAGGAGGGTGGCTCTGTGCTGCCCAGGCTGCTGAGGCCTCAGGGTGACACAGCAGGCACAGGTACCTTGTTCTGGTGTTTGCCCCCTGGGTTATGGGCAGGGCTCTGGGCACCTCTCCTCCCTGGCTCTGCCCGCGCTTGGCTTCCCAGGGAAAGGCATCGGGAGGAGTGGGAAGCACAGGAGATGCAGCTGGCAAGGTGTTGGTGGAAGGGTTTGGTGATGCTGAGGGAAACCCCCGGGGGCAGGGGGCACTCCCTGTGCCCCTTGGCTGCTGCTCAGCAGCCCCAGGCTGGGGGTGCTGCAGTGGGGTCCCATCCGCACCTCCCAGCAGGGAGGAGCTGGGCTGGTGAGACCTCAGAGGGCTCTGCAGGGTCACCATCCCCTCCCACCCACCCTGGTGTCCGTGCAGGGCCCTGGGCACAGAACCAGACCACAGAGCCCTCCCTGTCCTGCCTGGCCTGGCTGGGCTGGAGCTGCAGGTGTGGCTGCCCCACACACCCAAGGACAAACTGCAGCCCCCAAATTCCCTCTGTGCTGCCAGTGCAAGGGGTGCTGTGGCTCTCCTGCTGCGCCCTAGGACAAACTGCAGCCCCCAAATTCCCTCTGTGCTGCCAGTGCAAGGGGTGCTGTGGCTCTCCTGCTGTGCCCAAGGACAAACTGCAGCCCCCAAATTCCCTCTGTGCTGCCAGTGCAAGGGGTGCTGTGGCTCTCCTGCTGTGCCCTGTCCCGTCTGAGCCCTGCAGTGCCCCGTTCAGCTACGTGCCTGTCACGGCGTGTCCTGGTCCCCTCTGTGCATCTCCTGGGCTGCTGCTGCTGCTCCTGAGGCTGGGACTGGAGCAGAAAGCAGCACTGCTCACACAGCTCGGGCAGCACTTCCTGCAGCTGGCCCTCTGAAGGGTGGCCAAGCCCAGCCAAGGGCTGGCTCCAGCTTCAAAACTGGGATTTGAGTTTGGGTTCAGCCTCTGCACCGTGTCCTGCCCCAGAGACGCAGAGGATGCTGGACTGGAGGGTTTCATCTCCAGGCCAAGTGAAACCCCACATCCATCCTCGTGGTTAACCAGCAGCAGACAAATCATTGCTCAGAAATCCAGCTTCCTCCTCCAGAGTCTCACTCTGGGTTGTTCCAAGGAAAATCACTTGGTTTCTGGGTTCACCATCAGCTCAGCACTGATTTACCATGAAAGTGTTCAGGGACAGAATGCTGTTCATCCTGCAATGTTTGTGTAAGGGCCGTACAGCTGCTCTTGTGAACATCTAAGTAAAACTGGATGGAAGAATCCTGTTCTCGATTCTGTTCCCCAATGTCTTATTTTAAACTCAGTGTCTAGTACCCATGGATTCTAACTCCTGGTTTTTGCCTCCAAGCTGCCTGAGTAAGGAGCTTAAGCTGTTGCTCAATAACTCAACAGTGAGATAAAACCTTGAGTTAATAATGGCTACTGCCAGGAAAATCCTCCAATAAATAATAATTTTCTTATCTGCATGACTTTGGGACTGGAGAAAATGCCTTCCAGCGGAAAGCTGCAGCGTGTAAGAGTGTGCAAGGAGCGTTGCAGATGAAAGATCAGAGCAAAGCAAGCTCAGAGCTGAATTTTAAGTGCAGAGGAGTGGGTCAGCAAAAAAACCTGGAATAATTAGTATGGAAAAGTAGTCACTGGAGTAAACTGGGGAGAGCAGCTGTGCACCTCCACCTCTTGTGGTCTGTACAGCCAGACAGGTCAGTGCTTTCATCTGCGTTCTGCAGGCAAAACTTGAGGAATTCTCTGTTCTGGCAGTGGGTGGCTCTGGAGGCCACAGACAGCGAGCTCTGTGTTTGCCACCCTCAGCTCTGGCCTCGGATGAGCGTGAGTCAGGCCGGGAGGTGCAGCCCCGTTCTGTGCTGCTGTCCCAGACAGGGACACACAGACAGACCCTGTGTGCACACAGAGCTCGCACCCCTCTGCTCCTCGCTGTGCTTGTGTGACCACAGCCTGGTGACAGCAGCAGGGCCTCCCCACTGCTCCAAGGAAAACACAGCCCGGCCGTGCCTTTCCATTACAGAACCCTCCAAGGGAAGGGCTTGTTTTTTGGAAGGTTCTTCTACCCCTTCTCCTCTCTGTAAACAACAAAGCACCGCAAAGGGCAGGGTGCAGGACAGAAGGCTGCAATTTGAGTACCTGCTGAACCTCAGCCCCAGAGGGGCACCCACGCTGGCTATTTCCAGCTCCCCGTGGGCAGTTCAGAGGCTCTGGCATGGTTGTTGTGCCTGGTGTTTCCACAGCTGCTGTAGGGGAAAGCTGTGGGGCCAGGCTGGCCACAGGGATGCAGCCAAGGATCAGGGAAGCACAGAATGGTTTGGGTTGGAAAGTCCTTAAAGCTCATCCCCCTGCCACAGGCAGAGACACCTTCCACATCCCAGGGTGCCCCAAGCCCTGTCCAGCCTGGCCTTGGAGCCCTCCAGGGAGGGGCAGCCGCAGCTTCTCTGCTGTGATGCTTGTGATGGTTGAGGTAAAGAGATGCCCTGGATTATCTAAGGTGAAAAAAACCCCAAACTAAACCAGAACCTTTGGGACAAGCAGGCAGAGTTTGGGGAGGAGCAGTTCTGTGCCCTTGCCCAGCCAGGGTGCCACACCCAGGACCCCAAAGGGTTTTGCCTTTGTCTGACCCGTGAGCTGCAGGTTCAGCCCCTGACTGGGATGCAGGAACCCCAGGGAGTCAGGACCATACCCACACAGGGTTAGGGGTGAGCTCCAAAATCCCCATTTGGAGTCTGACAGCCAGTCAACTCCTCCCATCAGCTGGAAGCTTTTGTGAACACCCCACAGTAATGGGAATATTAAGGAAGGGGAAGGAAGGGTGTTTTACTTGTTGAATGTTTGTGTTTTACATCCAGGATTTGAGCTGCAATTGAGAATCAAGTATCAAGGAAGATGGAAATTCCAGTGGAAAAAGCCCACAGTTGGGTGGTTTTGTGTACAACACCCACGTGCCCTGTGGGGCTGTGCAGCCGTTGGAGAACAAACATTGGATCTCTCTGGGGAAAACAAGGAATCTCCCTGGAATAAAACATAACAAGAGTGGGAAATCAGGGCAGCCCTGGGCTCTGCCGGTCACAGATACAGGGATGGCCCTGTGCTGGGTCTAAGGGGTTTGGAAATGGAGGGGACAGGGTGCTGCATGTCCTGCCCGGATGGCACAGGGATGCAGGAGGTCCCTGTGCCCCCAGGCCTGTCCTGGGCTGGGTGTGCCAGGGAGAGGGGCAGGAAGCAGATGGATTGCCTGGCACTGAGCTGCCGTGATCAGCACCATTCCCAGGGGGTTCATGGCATGCAAAGAGGGTCTGGGATAAGGAAACCGGCCTGGAGTTCATCTTGGGGTTTGTCACGGTAAAGATCTCCCCCTCCCGACCATCCCGGGGTGAAGGAGGGAAACACCCTGAGCACGGGGTGCCCACCTGGACAGGGAGGGTGACTGTGCCCCAGGGTGGGAGTGCAGGCTGGACAATTCCGGGGCTGGGAATGCCTGGTGAGACCTGCACCCATCAGGGTGGGAGTTCAGGCTGGACAATTCCAGGGCTGGGAATGCCTGGTGAGACCTGCACCCATCAGGGTGGGAGTGCAGTCTGGACAATTCCGGGGCTGGGAATGCCTGGTGAGACCTGCACCCATCAGGGTGGGAGTGCAGGCTGGACAATTCCGGGGCTGGGAATGCCTGGTGAGACCTGCACCCATCAGGGTGGGCAACCTGCCCCTCTCGGGGGTCAGGGGGGCTGGCTGCCCCTCGGAGGGAGTAACAGCCCTGTGATGTGGCACTCGGGGACGTGGGGGGTGCTGACCTTGGCAGTGCTTGGATTCGATGAGCTTAGAGGGGATTTTCCAAACTAAACCGTTCTTGGATTCTGTGTTTCTATGGAAAAAGGATCCCTGAACAGGTGAGAGCTGGCAGAGCTGCTCTGCAGGTGGGACAGGCGGATTTACCAACCCCAGGCATGTGGGAAGGAAAGATTTGAGATCAAGGCTGACTCCCAGATCTAAATTCAGAGGCAGGAGCAAGGACAGACTTTGAGCACAAGTGGGTTGTGAGTCATGTAGGAACTGTGTGTCCAGACCACTGTGGGCAGTGGGCAAAGGCTCGGGAAGATGGCTCAGGGCAGACACCACCGCTCTCAAAAGGAGTCTGGAGGGGACAAAAGGGTTTTGGATGTCACAGCATGAGTCAGTTGTACCTGGGCACAGCAGCCAGGCTGGTTCCCACACCCTGTGAAGCCCCATTGTGCACTGTCCTGGGGATCAGCTGCCAGGCTTTGATGTTGTGGGCTTGGGAACCTCCCTGTGGGATTTCAATTTAGAGCTTTCTCCAACAGCCTCCCCAGTCTGGTGCTTTCCCTGGGCAAGGGAGAAGGTCTGGGGGGTTGTGACAGCATAAATAGAAGGGGAAAAGGGGCTCTGAGTTCACTTCTGAGTTAAAACCCAGAAGAATGGGGTTTGTAGCCTAATTAAAACTGGGGTCAGGCTTTAAGCTGGACCATGGGTGTGTGTTATGATGCTGTGCTGTGGTTAATAGAACGTTATTTAGCACTGCCTGTGTATTAGCTGTTTTTGAAGGGAATTCCTAAATATTCACCCTGGCACCGTGAGGATCTGTCTCAGCCTTTATCTGCCACCTGCAGCAGCTGGAAATGAAGCACTTTTGTTATTTAAGCTTTTAGAGAGAAAAGCAGGACTTGTGGCAGACAGAATTCTGTCACCTGCAGACCCAAGGTGCAGACCTCCTGTGTCTCCCCCCAGGGCTGGAGGCCTCAGCTACCTCAAACCCAGGGATGAGGCACGAGTGCCCATCCCTTGGTGGGCAGTGCTTCCTGTCCTGTTAAACCCCAGCAGAATCTGGGGAATATAAAACCTGCAAGTCACCGACTGCTGCTGCAGCTCCTCTGCACGGCCCTGGCATCTGCTTTGGCTCTCCAACAGCTTTAAACCAACAGACAGTGATGGGGAACATCACTGGTGTTGGAAACAAGGGAAGAAATAGGAACTGAACACTGAGTCAGGCACCTTTGTAAAACAGAGGGGAAGAGGGAGGATTCCTGCATCCACAGCAGAGACCCTGACAAAGCCGCAGTGTCTCTCGCTGAACTGGTTTTCCACAAATTCTTCTGCAAAGAGATTTCTATTGTGGGGTTTCTGTTTGAAAGACAGACCCAGCCAGGCCTCCAACCCCACAATAATCCCTGCCAGCTCTGCCCTGGCAGACAATGTACAGAGGATTCCTAAAAATGCCCCAGCCATGCGTCAGTGCCCGCTGTGCCCATGAGGGAGATGTGCTGGTACCCAGGGGCAGCCTGGGAGGTCAGGACAGCCTTTGCCTCCCTGGAATACACTTTTTTTTTTTTCAGGGAATATTTACTAAAAGGGTTTGTAAGATACAGTCCAAGTGCTAATGTGTTTTGAGGCCAGTAAAGAATGGGAAAGAAAAAATTGAAGATGGAATAAGCAAGGAAGGCTGAAAGAGAAATGAAGTCTGGAAAAGAAGTGGAGTCAAAAGAAGGCTGGGGAGAAAAAAAGCTAGAGGCTGAAGAGTGCAAGAGAAAAAAAGATTGATCAGAAGAAAAAACAAGGCCAGAAAAAAGAGAGGCTACGAAAGGGTAGAGGGCCAAGGACGGGTGAGAGGGGGAAAGAAGTGCAGAGGCTGAAAAGGGCAGGAGGCCAAAATAAAGTGGGAGGCCAGAGGAAAAGTAGAAACCAAAAAAAGTGAAGGGTGAAAAGGGGTGGGAGGCTGAAGAGGCACAGGAGACGCAGGGGAAGGTCTGCCCAAAGAGGGGTCTAAAGTTTAATGGGTTCCTCAGGCAGCACAGGGCTCAGTGGTGATAAGGCAGCACAATGTCCAATTGTTCTCCCTGCACACCGGGTCAGCCCAGCTTCCTCTGTGCTTGGGATTTGCAGGAACACACACTTTGGATTTGTGCTGCAGAGTTCGGGTCTGCCGAGGTCTCCAGCCAGACCCAGAGCTCTGCAAGCCCTTTGGATAAACTTTCCTTCCCAGCTCCACCCAGCCCAGGGGATGAACTTTTCCTCCCAAGCTCCCTCAATGACTTTGGCCTTCCTCCCACTGCTGAGACCTCGATCTTCCTCCCAGCCAAGGCAGCTCACCCTGCAGCTGCTGCAGCTCCCTGCCCTGTCCCCGAGCAGCTGAGCTGATCCCCGGCACGGT
>VZRZ01002775.1:931305-991837 GCA_013398175.1 Climacteris rufus | reverse complement strand
GAAGGGAAGGGAAGGGAAGGGAAGGGAAGGGAAGGGAAAGAGGAGGGGGAGGAGGAGGAGAAGGAGGAGGAGAAGGAGGAGAGAAGGAGAGAAGGAGGAGGAGGAAGAGGAGAATGAGAGAAGGAGGAGGAGAGAAGGAGAAGGGGAGAAGGAGAAGCAGAAAAGGAGAAGGAGAAAAGGAGGAGAAGGAGAAAAGGAGACAGAGAAGTCATGAACAGGCTCTCACTCTTCTGTCCAGTGAGGACAACAGTCCAAGCACCTATTTAGGATTTCAAGCCCTAGATTTCTTCTCCTTGGAAGCCATTCAATCTTTATTTTTTGTGACTTTTTAATATCCAAACCCTACAATTTTCATTTTAGATTAAAGCAATCAAGGCATTTCACTCTGCAAAATTATTTGGCAAACAAAATAATGAAAATTATATTTTGTTTTCAGAAGCCAGAATAAATTTCATAGTTTCTTTTTTTTATACTTTCATTTAAATCTATCACAATGCTTTAAAATATGTAGGTAAAATATTCTCAAGTGAGATTGTGCCATTTGAGCATGTGTGGAAAAATAATTCTTTTACTTACAGATCTTAATAAAGGGCAAAATAAGAGACCTTTTTTTTCATGTACAAGACATCAAATTGTATACTTTGAACCTTGCCCTTTTTTTCTAAAAGAATGAATTGTTCACTGAAAAGATATTAATCTCATGCATTGCCTTTTTCCCCCTATGTTTATATATGAATTTCTGTATAAAGGGACATTATTTAAATATAAAACTTACTCATATTATGACAATTTTTTTTAAAAATAGTTGATTTATATTTTTATTTTCTTGTTATAATTGAAGCAAATTTTTCTTTTTTTTTTTTTTTTTTACTTTTTGACATTTAATCCTGAATACTGAAAATATATTCTATACTTCCCACTTTCAGATCTCACACACTAGCAAATTTAGAAAAGCAGAATTGAGGTTTCTGTCGAGATAAAGTATGCACAGCTGCATTCCTTATTGGAAAGAACCCTAAATTTAACACTAAAACCTTCCAGTGTTTTTCCTTCTGTAACTGGAGGGTTGTTGATGATTGGTAAAACTACAAATCTCTCACCTCTGTGTTATTGCATACACCATTCTGTTACACTGAGGATTTTTGGGTTTTTTTTCTGGAATGACTGCACATGCTGATGGCGCATCACATATTCAGTAATACTCATGTCACCCTTGCTGGATGTGCACATTAGTTCTGCTACAGGATACAATAAGTCTATAATTTTTTAATTTCCCATAGTTGCTATGTTTGGTTTAAATAGGCTTTTCATAGCCTCCTATTTTCTGATTTAGGTCTAAGATTTCCTGAGTTTGTTATTTTCCCAAAGAAAATGAGGAACAAAGAAGTTTGATTTGCCAAGATAGAGCAAAACACTCTGGGGTGAGTCAACTGTCATAACAGAACTTCTTTGTCCAGAGGGTTGATTGAATTTTTGTCAATGCCATAGCATGTTCTGTGCATGGAGGCCATTTACATGACATTCTGGAAATACATGTGGCATAACTGGAGTTGGCTTCAATTTGAAATGATGACTGCTAGTAGGATTTATCTCGTCTAAATTTGTCTGCCTCCAAGTTGAGCATCAAGCCCAAATCAATTTTCAAGATTTGCTCTAATGTTAATGGAAGAGACAGGCATCTCCATGGGACAATTAGTCTTGCCATTGTTTAGGTTGGGTATGCAGCACTGTTGAAAATGGCAGTCTGTCCATTTCCTCTGGAATTATTCTGGATGGCTAGTTTGCCATTGGCTGATTAACCTAACATAAGCAGTGAATTGTTCTTTCCTTTAAAAATTCATTCTATATATCTAATAGCTAATATTTCTATGTCTTGTTTCTAGGCAGAAAGTGTTAAAATGTTCTAGTGCCCTAGGTGAGTTTTTTAGGGTTTGCTTTTGGTTTTTGATCCTGGCTTAAGATCATCAGGAGAGTACACCTAGTACATACTCTGCTGTATGTGTATATGTGTGTTCTGTATGTATGAGTGACTGCTTTGTTCTGATGCTTCTGAAGCCAGTTGAAGGACAAAACAAATGTTAAAAAATTAAAGAAACATGAGACTAGATATTGGGCTGTATCAGGGCTGAGTTGGCACCAAAAGACTAACAACTAGTTCACACCAAACACTGAGGCAGTGCTTTCATACAGGAGGAATCTCAGGAAATATACAGCTGTCATGAAGTCTCTTTCATCATCCCCAGTCTCTGGAAATGGAGAAGGTCTGAAACCATCCGTAAGCACAGTGTTAACAATTAGCATAACTGTCCACTGAAGCCATACACAGCCAAATTCTGCTCTGAGTTGCCAGCATATGTGCTGAGAGCTTGGATTCTGCAGGTGGCTGTATCTGAAAGAAAACAACTATTGTATAAATGCCTAAATTCTAACTGAGCATTTTATCTACTCCTGCAAAGTAAATTTGATTTTCATTCAATTAATGACACAAGTGTGCTTAACTGAAAAGTATCCTAATCCAGTAAGTGCAGTGCTATCATCAATAAAAATAAAAAAAAATACATTTTCCTTGAGATGCTGAAGGAATAGAAAAGGATCATATTTTCCAGTCAAATAATTTAAGTCTTTTAGGTGTTTTCTTGTCTCCCATGAGTTCTCTGCTACTTTATCAAAAGAAAAAACAGAGAGAAAAAATAACTCAGAGGAAAAGACGAAAAGAATCATTGCTTACCAGCTTAGCAATTATAAAGCAAAGGAAAAAAAAAGAGAGTATCAGATAAATTTTCTTATTGCTAACAGTAGCAAAAATCCCTGGGGGAAAGGATTTTAATGCCATGCCTAGAAGAGGAAAAAAACCTGAGCCAGCAGGTTGGTATTACAATACTTTTTAAGGTTTCCCTAGGGATGCTAAGAAAGGGAAAATAGATATATATATGTAGTAGGGGTGAAGAATGCTTAGATTTTGATCTAATGCAAATTCCAGTCCAAGTTATTAAAATATCCTCAGATATTTTAATTATGGAAACTTCCTGAAGACAGGTATGCAAGATTAAAATATAGAACAATACATGACACACAAAAATGTTGTCTCATCAGGAGCTTAGGGAAGTCTTTGTGTTTCCAGAAGTTGAGGCTATTCTGTGACTCTAGGTGTGAAAGGAGGAAGGAATGAGTTTTTTTTTTTTTTTTCTTTGAAGAGTGTAGCCTGCCTACTGGTATGTTCTGGCCACTACATGTTCCCTTTGAAAATGTATCACCTTAGTGCAAGCAAAAATGCTAAGATTATTGCCAGAGAAAACTTATGGTAGACAAACTGTATTACCTCACAGAAGAACATTAAATTACTTAGTCCCCAAAGTCTGTTTGTCTTCCTTGGTTATAAAAAGATGACCATATTAAAGAAACATATTCTGGTTCTGGTTCAAAATAACTGAAGTGCAATATTTTTCAAACATGGGCGCCAGAGGTTAGGCATGCCTGTGAATCTGACTCCTCAAGTTCAAATGTTCAGCATGCCAGATGTCAAGGACAAAAATAACCCCACACTAAAGGCATTACTGTGCAATGCAAGTAGACTTCTGCATCTCTGGAGTACACAGAGATTAAATCAAAAGCTAGTTTCTCAAATACAGGGGATGAGGAACAGAAACAGTAGTCTGCAAAGAAGGAAGAAAACCTGTGAAGTTTAGCTATCCAGTTGAATTTTAGAGATGTAGAAAGTATTAAATACACTGAAAGGCTTTATGGGATATTAGAGGATTATTTAGGTGCTTGCTTCCTGATGATAACATTGGTTATGACACTGAATCATTATAGATATATCGATGCAATAGTATCATAAGGCTGTCTGATAAACACTGCAGAAATACTGTTTATGCTGTTGGATGCTGTGCAAGCAGCTTTTTGGTTAGTTGGAAATTCAAGCAAACCCCACAGAATACAGGATCCTGAGGAAATTCAGGAGGAGATAAGCAATATTAAGATAAAAGAAGTGAAAGAACCTGATTTAAGTACGGGGACAAACAAGCACATCCATACGTAAACACAAGTAGGCATGCAGTCATGCTCAAGAGACTTAATAGATGAAAGATGGAGGAGGAAAAATAGAAGGCCGCAGTTCAGTGGAGATCCTTAATTGATTAGAACGCCCACAGCAGTAAGAGACAACTGGAGGAATCAATTAAATATTACAGATGAGTTATGGCAAGCATAAAACTCTTAAATAATCAAGTGAAGGCAAAAAAAATAGACAAGTTAAAAAGAACCAAGAAAATGAGATATGCTTACGGTCTCCTTTTTGTGTCACGCACGATCAAATGTTTGCTTTCTCCACATGTTGCACTTCTTGCATTTAATACTTCACTTCTTTGTGGAAATTAAAAGAACACATTAAAACAACTGTGAATGTTCAATATGATCATCACGTTCAAGTGTGTCAGGAAGGGGTGTACCATGTCTCTAGCTCAGTCTGCTGGTCATGAGAGGAGGAAAATCTTTCAAGTGAAATATGGTTTAACAAATTTGCATAATGAGATTCTATATCACCCCCTCACACAGAAGACATAAATTTCTTCAAGCTGGCTATAAGTTATCCTAACATAGTTATACGCCAACCACTAACATTTTGGCTAGAAGTAACTTGTTGCAGGCTGTAATAAACTCTCATGAATCTCAAAAGGACTGGCAGGCATTTGTAACAGAGGTAGAGACTCATCAGAGGTTGTAAGCAAGTTGTTTCGAGACACTGTACACAGGAGGTCATTTCATCTTGTTGCAAAAGTCTTCTTAGGACTTGTAGAAACCTATTTTAAGGAATATTGGTTTACATAAATTGGTGTAGATAGATTTGGGTTTAACAGAATCTTAGACTGTTTTGGACTGGAAGGGACTTCTGAAGTAAAACACAAACACAGGAACATATGCACATTTTTAATGACCCTGTTATAATACAATAATCAAATAGTTTAACCTGCAGTACATGCAGCAAGTCTTAACTTCACTGTATGCTTATCACAGACCATTTCAAATGCCATAGTGAAATTACAAAACACTTCCTCTAATGCTGCAGTAATTTACCTTCATATATGGTTTGGGGGTTTGTGGGTTTTTTTTCCTTTAGAGGATTGAACAGCACCTTAGAAGCCACCGTCAGTTTTCAGTGGGTATTTACTTCTCTGAAGAGAATGTTTTTAATTTCATCATATACCTGTTTAATTTTTAGCTGCAGTCAATCTTTATGTATCATCTGTTTACTAAGAAGGACACCACCAAGGAAGGCAACATGAACACTCCCACTGATCTTGATTTGTATGAAGGTTTACCTCATTTCCACCAATTTTAAATTAACACAACTTAACAGGAAAGTAATTTTCAGGTTTGTGAACTAAACCCTTAAATTGCACACACGCATTTTCTCAGAATGAAGGTCAAATGCACCACCTGAATATTGACCTCCAATCTTAAAGCATAAACAGATTTTTACAGAATTTCAGCTGTCATTTTCTAAAAGCAATTGCCTTATACTGCAAGGTAAGTGTGAAACTTTACCCTTTTGCTTTAGTGACTGTGGTTATGCTGCTGTCTGAGAGTAGACAGAACAAGAATTAAATATTATTTATAATTTACTATTCCTTTGTGCAAACAAACACACCATAAAAACACACAGAGCAGTCTATACATTTTGATCATTTGAAACTCAATAACATCACTGTGAGTGTGATCAAACACTGGAACAAGATGCCTGGAAAGGCTGATTTTAAGAACACTTTCCTCAGACAAAAGAAAAAGCCAGAAAGGGCCCTGATCAACCAAGCCTAATTGAACCTGCTTTGAAACAAGGGTGAGTATAGAACAACTCTGTTGGTCCTTTCCAAACTAAATGATTCTGTAATTCTGTGATTTTGTAAATCATAAATCATACTTACTATGACAATATTTTCTGTACTGAAAAAAATCCAACCTGTTTTAAAAATTCAGTTGTCTGAAATCCTCAGAAAATATGTTGCTCAAGAGAAAGGCAAGTTTCCAGGTGATCTTTCAGGTGTGATTTCTTTCAAGTCCTGAAACAGTACTTCAAGGAAAAGTTGTGACCTTTTTATGAGTGACAACCATGCATTATATGTGTACTGTCCTAAGCAAGATTTTGTGAACAGTTGTCAATACCTTACATAAGTCTATTTCAGACAGGCATTAGGATCTTTCATAACCTGTCACTGGAATTATTTACCTGTCTCTTTATAAACAGTTGCTTTCACCTTCATGACCCCAACGACTTTCTCCCTTGTACAAGACTCAGTAAAACCTCAAAAATAATAAAAGTCTCTATTTTCCATACTTCTTATTTACAGCAGCAGTATTCACACAAAAACATAGTAAAGAATGACTACTTTCATGGATTTATCTCCCCATCTCAGTGTGAATACCATTTCTTGATAATCAATAAATTCAGTTAACTCAGGTATTTCTGGCTACTGAAGTAACTGCTTATCCAACAGTTTTCGGAAGGTTTTTTGTGGAGAAATATTAAAGTATTAAGGGGAAGAAGGAAACCATAAAGAAAGCAGATGCTAGAACTACTGAACTGCAGGTTATGGTGTTCTGACTGCATTTGCTATCCTGAGCAGCTCTAGGCAAAGCATTTGCAGCAGGTGGAGGGAGTCCTGTGTTCAGTTCTGGGCTTCTCAGTACAAAAGAGAAATTAACATGTTGGAGACAGTTTGGTGCAAAAGGTGTGAAGTCGGTGAAGGGACTGAAGATCTCTCCAATGAGGAAAGGCTGAGACAGCTGAAACTGATCAGTCTGAATAAAAGGCTCAGAGGGATGTTATCAGTGTTCATAAATACCTGGAGACATGAAAGAAGGAGCCAGGCTCTTTTCAGTGGTGTTCAGTGACAGAAACAGAGTCAATGGGCACAAAATGAAACACAGGAGGCCTCTGTCTGATCATATGAGTCAGCAGTGCCCTGGCAACCAGGAGGGCCAACCGTGACCTGGGGTGCATCAGGCACAGCATCGCCAGCTGGGCAAGGGAGTGGATTGTCCTGCTCTTGTCTGCACTGAGGAGGCCTCACCTTGAGTCCTGTCTGTAGTTCTGGGTGCCAAAACATAAGAAAGATATGACCCTATTAGAGAGTGTCCAAGGACAATGAGGATGGTGAAGAGCCTTGAGTGGAAGCTTTAAGAGTGGATGAGGTCACTTAGTCTGTTCAGCCTGGAGGAGACTGAAGGGAGATCTCATTGCAGTCTTCAACTTCCTTGTGAGGGGAAGAGCAGGGGCAGACCAGAGATCTCTTCTCTGTCGTGGCCAGTGACAGGACCTGAGGGAATGGTCTGTAGCTGAGTCAGGGGAGGTTTAGGTTGGATATCGGGAAAAGGTTCTTCACCCACAGGGTGGTTGGGCACAGGAACAGACTCCCCAGGGAAGTGGTCACAGCACCAGCCTGACAGAGTTCAAGTTATGTTTTGACAATGCTCTCAGGCTCATTGTGTGACTCTTGGGGATAGTGCTATGAAGGGATGGGAGCTGGACTTGATGGTCCTTGTGGGTCCCTTCCAACTCAGCTTACATGGTGATTCTGTGGTCAGGAAACACTTTTTCCTCTGAGGGTGACTGAGCAGGAGCACAAGTTGCTCAGAGAGGTTTTAGAATCTTACTCGTTGAAGATTCAAAAGCTGTTTGAACATGGTCCTGAGCACCTTGGTGGCCCAGCTAGGGCAGAGGAGTTGTCCCAGATGACCTTCAAAGGTCTCTTCTAACCTCAGCATTTCTGTGATTCTGTAAAAGACTGTGGCACAATGTGAGCAACATGAGCTACTTTTGTTTGTATAGCTGCGTGGTCATATGTGAGTCAGCTACCCTGCTGATGAATCCTCAGTTTACTAAGGTGCTGAGGGGTTTTTTTCCCCTGTTTTGTTGTGGGGTTTCTTTAATAATTTTTCTTTCCTTGAGGTCTACATCTACAAAAGAATGCATGATACCAAGACAGCTTGGATTTGCAGGAGAAATTATCAAAGAAATGTTAGAAACTAAGAAAATACTCTCAACAAAGGTTTTGAAGCAACTCCTTGATGAAGAAATTAAAATAAATATTTTATCTATTGTTTCTGAGTGATGCCAAGACTTTAAGCCCTGAATCATAGTAACCTTTAGTTCCTATGATTAGTTAAACCAAAGTTTTACCAAATACAAGGTCACTTCGGTACTACTATCATGAATATCTGTTCTTGGCTCAGCGATTTTAAACTACATGCATCTGAGAAGAAACACCAGAACATCCATCCCAGCCTCTAGAAAAATGACAGTGGCAAGGCCATACTTAAAAATGGACAAATGTGAAGAAAGTGTCACTAACCAAATCTGTCTATGATAGCAAAACCTCATTTGAATCTTCAGAGTAAATATTGCAGAAATTTTCTTATTGCTGCTACGGTGAGAGAAGGAACAAAGAACACACGGCTATGATTATGTGTTCTGCAAGATCGACTTACAGGTCCTGTAAGATCGACTTACAAAGGTAAATAGGAAATATAATTTCTATTGGAAACTGATGTTTATTGATGTAATCAATCCTACCATGTACCTATAAGAACCATTAATCACCCAGGAAGTATAATTACATATATATATGCACACACTCACAAATATATATGGAGTCAATAGGTCTATATACACACATACATGCCTAGAAACATAGGATTTGCCTCCTTGATAAGTCAAGGATGGAGGAAAGTCCCTCCTTCCAACAGAGCAGCCTGAATAGCAAAAGGTGTTTCCAAATTGGATACACCAATAAACTAGGAAAGGCTAATCCACCAGACTCTTACTGCAAACACACAGGTTATGGTCTGCAAGGGATTCCTCTCACTTAACTAAGTGCATTGAAATAAAATAGCTTCTCAGTAAGGACCTGCAATTTCAGTCTGTCACCATAGCAGTCAGAAACTACTCATTAATTCTGGGCTGATACCAGACACAAAAAAAGTAGAAGCTATGTTTCCAAGATGTTGCAGCTATTGCCAAAGACTATGTGTGGGAAGAGGAAGCATCTGTATCTGCTTCCACCAAACACCAGTTTTGCCCTCCTTAAAGAGTACTAAAGAAAGAGAGATGTTATCCACATTACCTCTTTCTTTTTCTTTTTGTTTCTTTCTATCTACACATGCAAACATGTCAATAAGAAGGATATAAAGAAAGAGAGAGATGCATATTTATTTTCCATTTTGATGTCTTCAAAGCTTTCCAGGAAAAAAAAAATGTTACTTTTCATTTTATTTTCAATCTTTTCCTCAGCTGGGTATTTGGGATTCCTGCTTATGTAATGAACAGCAACATAAATCCCACTTGATACTGATACTCTTTCTCTGGTAAAATTTCCCTGTTGCCTGATTTACTGGTGTGTTCAAAGATCTTATTGTTAGGACTGTCTTAATATGTATAGAAAGAAATTATCCCTTATTTGCTGGAGAGATCAATGCAAAATCATTTGGTGACATTTGAATACATCAGTTTATTGGGGGGAATAAATAAAACAATTTTAATACACAAGCATTTGCCTACTTTCCTGTACTTGCCTGAAAAGATTGGCAAAATCCACCGCAATTAGCAAAAATAAAAATAAACCTTTGTTTACCCAAAAAAATCTTCAAATATCATGGTCAGTACTGGTGAAACCACACTAAACCACACAATTCAGATTAATCATATTTTGACATTTCTGCAGACTCATGACTGTGGTGAAAATGTGTATTTTTTTCATGCAATATTGTAGGGTTGTGTTTGATTTTTTTTCCTTCAAAAAAGAAAACAAAGAAAATGAGTAATAAGAAAACCCAGACAATATGACAAAACTGAAATATATTAAAATCCCAAATATTTGTACAACACTGCCTGCAGAACCATCAAAACCCTAAGTGTTACTTCAACTAGTGTATTCCTTCTGGTGTAAGGAAAGTGTTTTCACTAGTTTGGAAGACCTTCCAATCAATCCACATTAGTGCTGTAGACATTGCCATCCTAGTTTAGAAATCCTAAATCATGATGTCTAGGCTTTCCTTTATAGTTTTAACTGTTCTAACTAACTTTCAGAAATACTTAGAATTCTGTATTTTTTGGAAATGAACCCAGGAATCTAGAAAAAGATGTGTTTAAAACTAAAAAACACACCTGTTTTTTCTTTTCCGCTCAGAAACACCCAGCAGTCTACTTTCCATACAATTTACCTGCAGAAAACCCCAGGAAACAGCACATTTGCCTTGAAATCCAGGTTAGGTCTTATTCATGTCAGCAGTAGATTAGGTCTTATTCACGTCAGCAATGTATATATACTATTTTGTGCTTTAGTTGTCCATTATAAAATAAAGGGAAGAGTATTTGTTTTCTTCATAGGGGATTCTTGGAGATACAGATTTAAGATAGTGAGACCATTAGATCTTTAGAGAGCTAAAATAGCAAGTGGCAACACACTAGTAACTACAAATTTAATCCACTGCAGTGCCTCTTTTCAACATTCTTATTCTGATTACCTTGTGAGGTCACTCTTCTTTTATATCCTATGCCTCAGATGCCATTTAAATTATTCTGATGACTTTTTTTCTGATGTTGAATTTGAGTAATAGTAATAGTAGCAAGAGAGTATTAATTACCTCTGTTTCCTCCTAAGTCAATCCAAGATGTCTGGTACAAACTGTTGTTATTAGAAGAGGATTTAAATGTCAGAGCTTTGGAAGCAAGCCTAGAAAACTTGAACTCAAAGATATTTCTGTGAGGAAATTTTTCAAGACAGGCAAAAACCAGAGCTTCTGGTGAGATATTTCAGGTCATATTTATGGACTGAGCTATGAGGCTGCCACAATCATGGTTCACTGGATTTTTTTGAGTTTCATTCATAAAAGTAACCACTAGTTCCAGAGTTTACAACTCTACCCTCCAGATAAGCTAAGCTGGTTATCAGGAGTTCAGTGTGTGGTAACACTGAGAGGAAAAAAAATGTAATTTTTTCTTCTTCTGGGAGATTATTCGTTATATATTCAATGAATGGGAAAGTGTGTGTTTATGTGCATCCCAAGCTAAAAAAGAGTAACAAAAATAGTTTCCAATTTTCAGAGGAATACATTCTAGATTAAAGAGAAAGACATATAGTGCATGCTCACCAACACATGTTCTAACTAAGAAGAATACCTCAAGGTCTGTAAGACACGAGTTTTGCAAAGCTCCATGTGTCACTATAAGTGACTAACTCCCTTTCTGTTTTCTAAATAACTTAATTACTACTTCCAGATCATAGCAGGAATACAATTCTTTTGTTTGTCTGAATTTACAAATCCTTCCCACTTAAACTCAAAATTTATGGTAAGAATTAGGTGATATGAAACTTTGTTCTTGTCTCTTAACAATACCTTCCAGACTACTGTTCCTCAGCTACTATTCATGACTGTGTGATTTCAACCTACCACAAAAATATGGTAAGCTTAGGCATTGACAGAAACAAGGCACAGTGTAGTCTTCCCAGGGTGATACATACATTGCATCAATCTGTTTTCCTGGTACTGTTAAAAGGCCAATAAAAGGCCATTCCTTCAGGACAAGAGGCCATGAGCGCTAACTGAAACCTTCCATCTGAACAGAAGAAAATGACCTTTTACTGTGAGAGTGACTGAGCACTGGCAGAGAGGTTGTGGAATCTCCTTGGAGATATTCCAAACCCTACTGGAAATGTTTCTGCACAGCCTGCTCTAGGTGACCCTGCCTGAGCAGGAGGATTGAACTGGATAATTTCCGCAGGTGCCTTACAACCTCAGATTTTCTGTAGTTCTGTGAAAATCTGCAGAGAGTCACTAACCATGTCACCGTATCAATGTGCAGCTGGAAAAAATAACTTCTTCTGGAGAAATGACAACCTGATGCTCTCTTCTAGTGCTCCTCAAGATGTGACTTTTTACTTCCAAAGGTACGTTTTGGACAATTAAAGGCCAATTGTTCATGGCAGAGAGAATGCAAAGGATGTTTGTTGGAATCACTTCAAGTAAAAGGAGTGACAGTACATGTATAGCCAGAGACCACAGCTCTTGCAACAAAATTTTTCTTGCTTAAGCACACTGATTCGTGTTATAGTGTCAGCCTACCCTTAAAATTTGACCTTGGCTGTCAAATCTCAGCAATTTAGAAATGCAAGCATTTTTCTCTTTCTATAAAAAATCAAAATATAAAAACTTTTGATAAACTGAATTCAATCATACCCAAAATTTTATCTGAAGTACTTGAAAAATTTAATTTAGACAATTTCTATCTTCCTGTATGTTTTTAATCTTACATGATGCTATATTTTTCTATCTTTTGCAGAAGAAATGAAAAAACAATTCCTTCAAACTTAAAAAATACATTGAAATGTCACAGTGCGATAATTTTCAATATTTTTCCCCTCAATTGCTTTGAAACAAAGAATATATTGAGATGTTTCCAAAAATTTTGCAGCTTCTGAAAAAAACTCAGCCTAGGACTTTGACATAGTTGCAACATAAATTTTCCCAATCAATTCTCCAAATATTTGGTAATATCTCATGTTTTCATTTCATCCGTGGAGGAGCTTTGTGGTATCAGGAAAATTTTTTGTGTTGTCAGGAAAATTTTGACTCTAGCAGAATCCTCAGCACAGATTTACCTCTTAAAGGCAATGTTCTTGTCCTCTGCTCCTGAGAAGCTGTGATAGATACCACTCCCTACAAAGTATGTCCTCCATCATTGTATGTAACATTATCAGGCTCTTAGGTGTCACGCCAAATATTTGTCAAGATTTAGTACCATCTCAGTAGCTCCCTCATCTGGACAATGTGAATGAGGGTATTCAACTGCCTATTTGAAAGTGCTCAAAGATTTATGGATTAAAAGCACATGAAAAACTGAGATACCTTTCTTGATATAAATCAAAAGACTAAGGGAAGCTTTCCATTCTTTATTTGCAAATTCAATTCTAAAACTTCCTGCATTTATATTACAGAAATCAACTCACACCTATCAGAAACTTCAAAGTTCCATATATTTCATCTTAGCCATTAGCCTGATAAGCAATATTCTGCAGAGTTAGGTCTGATTCCATTCCAAACTGCAAACCTCGTAGCTACAATGTTTTGATGTGTTTTTATCCTTCATTAGTATTTTGGAGCTTTTTTCCCCTCTTCACTTTACCTCTTTATTGCAAAGCATCTCACTCTCTTCTAATTTATGTATAGTTGTGCCCAGCCTCAAAATGTCATTAAGTTGATAGGTCACACTCTAAATTAAGTTTGTCATATAAAAGTGTAATTTAGATCCAATAAAACAGTTATTACCATTTTTAATTAGGAAAAGTAGGAGTCAGATCTGTCTGAGAGACATTCTTAGACATAACCATGGAGAGAGCCAGGCTGCATGTTTTTTCATTCAGGTAGAGTTACTTCTTATTGCAGTAGCCCTATTCAAATTCAGCTGAGAGTGCATTCATCTGTCAGCAGAACAAAACTCAATTAAGAAAAGAAAGATATTTGGAAATTACAGTTTCAAGTGTTCAGCTGATCTCAAGTTTCAGGTGATTGCAATGGTGCTGTCTCAGATTTAATAAGTGTGCAGTGTCCACTTTGCAAGTGGCTACAGATGCATTCTTGCAACATCCAAGATCATGTAATTGGGATGAAGACTAATATTGATCAGTCTAAAAGCAATGGATTTTTTTCCTTTGGTTGGTTAGTCACACCTGTCACACCCGTCACACCCTTAGCAACAACTTATTATCTGTTCATACCTGTCAGCTTAAAAAATAAAGGTAAACATATCCATAAATTGCAGTCATTGTTGAAAGGGTGCGTCTGGAATTGCAAATTTAAATTCTGTGTGGTATGAAACATATAGGATATAGCTGGATATGTAGGATATAACACAGGATATAAATGTGGAATTTGCAAAATGTCTGCACTTGACAAGTCTGCTTCTGCTGAGTGTTACTCCTTCTCTACATTGTATCAGCAGTGAACGCATTGCCTTCTTACCAAGGCAGCTAATCAAATACCTTTGAAAGGACGATAATCGTAAAGTGACCCTGTTTTTATTTGAGAGATTTGTTCTAGCCACAAGTGCACAGATTTTAGGTTGGTGGAGCTGTACTGAGTTTGAGTATTACAGCAGTGGCAAAGAGGAGTCAAGCATGTAGCGTGGACTCATCTGCAATTTTAATCACTCACTAAGCTTTTTTTTTTACATGCAGTGTCTTTTACACAAAAGCAAGGATGTACTTGTGGCTGCAGAACAAGTGTAGTTTCTTTCATCAGAAAACTAAATGGCTAAATATAGAAGAGAACATCAGTAAGAAAATAAACAGTATCCTGAAAGTAAATACATATCTAATGTGAAAAAATGTGACATTTACCTTAAAATATAGAGGTTAACTGTTTTTTTAATAATGTTATCTGGAGTTGTCTTTGCAATTCTGAAGGATGTAATATCCCATCTTTTCACAATATTATATCATATTGGTTGACTTTCTTGCTTTTGGCTGCACATTTTATATAGAGAAGATAGGTAGTTATAAACGTACGTATATACACACACACACACATATATATATATATATACATATATATATATATATATACACCCATACATGGACATGTGAGTATACAGTCAGAGGGACTTTCCAAGGGCGCACTTTCCAAAGTTGTTACTTTTTCAAAGGACTGACTGAGTGTTAAATGACAGTATTTTTAAAAACTAAGTATATTTTGTATATCTTTGGTCACCAGATATTCTTGTTATCTCATATTTTCCATACAGCTGCTTCTTAAAGTATTAGAGTGGCAAGGTTATGTGCTATAGTAGTTCATCTGTAAGGGGAAGTGATCAGCTCACCTCTATAATTGCTTTTCTAGAGCTCCAGGCGCAGATTTGCCATGAACCTTTAATTCCCTCTCATACACCACCTACTACATCTTGTCTCCTGCTCTGTTCCTGTGGCATAGGTACAATTCATTTTCCCAGCATTTTGTAGCAACATCTGCCTGGCTCCACAATCTTATGTGTTGGATGTAATAAATCAAAAACAAGCAGAATTTCCCAAGAGTCTAGGATAGATTGCTTTTTTCAAAGTTAAACTCCATGCTGTCCTCTTTCCTAATATATGCTCTAATACTGAGAAAGTCCCCTTTCATGGAGCCACCTTCAGTTCAACCACTATTTGCATCTGCCTCTGCATTTGTCGAACCAAATGCCAATGATTTGCTGCCTTCTAATGCACCCTAATATTTTCATCTTGAGAATAGCCAAGAAATTATCTCTAGGGACAAATGTAAGACTAAAGTAAGCATTTAGTGATATCCTTCTAGTCTTTATCTCTGTGGTTTAAAAATAATTCGTTCTTGGATTTGTAGATAATATATACTCCTTATTTTAGTTATATCTTTGTATTTTTTACTATTTGTTGAGTCTTTTTTTTTAAACTATTTATGTTTTTAGCACCTGTAGGCTATGCCAGTGGTTTGAAATTAAACAGAGTCAGGAAATATTCCCAAACTGGAACTAAGTCCTCCGTTAAGCTGTTATAACAGTTGCTAGCACAGTTTTGGCTTGTACCAATTAGAGCTCTTTCAAATAATTCCCAGGCACAATTTGGGAATTGGGCACAAGCTAACCATTCCAAAGCTAGACCATTCCCAGTAGGTAGTTTGGATGCAGCTATTCTGTCTTGGAGGCTACAAGAGTTTAGTGCAAATACTAGCTGTTCCTTGCCAGTCAGCCTCAGTGCCAGAAAATTATGATCTAAGCATATCTATATCTAGCATATCTAATCTGAACTTCCAAATATAGGAAGACGTTATCCAGTTTACTCATGATTTGCACTAAAACCAATGTTTTCAGACCATTTCTAATCTACTACAACTTTTTTTTTCATTTCACATTCCCCAATTCTTGTTTATTTACCTTGTTCATGTGATTGCTAAGCCACATAACCAGAAATATAAATAGCTGCAGTATTAAGAAATAATCTAAGGGCCAAGTCTAAGGCTAATGTAGCAGAAAACTAAAGCCAGATGAGGTATCTTTACTTAAATGTTGTGATTTACTAAAGTATTATTTTTACCAAAAAATATATTGAGAAAGTGTTCAGATGTGTAGCATTTAAGTATAATATATCAGGATAAACAATTAAATTTATTAAAAGACAATGTAATTGCCTGCAAAATAGAATGCCTATGTCTTTAAGTGCATGCTAGCATATTGCTATATCTGGTAACTCAGTTAGGAAATATTTGGGATATTTTATTATAAATATGCTTTCTGAAATTCTGCCGTCAGATATATTAATTTGGAGGACATCCAGGCTCTCTGATCCTATTAACCATAGTTGAAAACCCTCATATGGCTAGAAGAATATAAGATCCATTTCAGAATAGTAATAAGGGAACTCTGCAAGTAATTCAGCATTGAAGAATTGCAGTCTTCTATCACTGGACCAACATGTGCCAGGGGACAGGGGTAGCCTGGTAACTTTGGCCTGATAATTCTGAGGACTCCCCACACTCCCACAACTGGGACTTTGATTCACTCAGAAGCTTTGAACGAAGACATCTTTTTTGATAGTTATGCAATGAATCCCCAGCATGGGAATTTTGCTTGAACTGCTGAGGAGTCACCAGTTGCCCACCATGTTCAAAATTCACACCTTCGTGTTATAATAAAACAACTAAAGAAAGGCTTTCTATGGTCTGGATGAAAATGTTAACAAACCCACACTTTTATCACAGGGCTACATTCATCACAAGATCTTTCTGCTTTTCTGGCCTGTATGGAAAAAAAAAGATGGTATTTTTTATTAGAAATAAATTATAGAAAGAAATAAGAATGAATATTTCTACATATAGTAATTTTTAATGCACTTCTCATCACTTCCCCCATGTGTGACAGGGCCAATGCCAGCTCCAAGTCAGATATGCCCCCGGCCAAGGCCAAGCCCATCAGAAACAGTGGTAGTGCTTCTGGAATACCACATTTGAGAAGGAGTAGAAAAACTGTGCAACAGCAACCAGAGAGAGAAGTGAGAATATGTGAGAGAAACAGCCCTGTGGACACCAAGGTGAGGAAGTGAGGGAGAGGAGGTACTCCAGGTGCCTAAGCTGAGATTTCCCTGCAGCCCATGGTGCACACCGTGGTGAGGCAGGATGCACCCATGCAGCCTGTGGAGGTCCAGGTGGAGCAGATGTGCAGCTGCAGCCTGTGAAGGACCCCCCACTGGATCAGGTGGATGCCTGAAGGAGGCTGTGGATCCATGCAAAATCTGTGCTGAAGCAGGATCTTGGCAGGACCTGTGGCCCCATGGAGAGATGACCCCATGCTGGAGCAGGTTTGCTGGCAGAATTTGTGACCCCCATGAGGGACCCAGGCAGGAGAAGCTTGTTCCTGAAGGACTGCACCCCTTAAGAAGGTTTCACATTGAAGCAGTTTGTGGAGGACCGTCTCCCATGGGAGACATCTGATATTGGAGCAGGGTAAGAGTGTGAGGAGTCCTCCCCTGAGCAGGAAGGAGCAGCAGAGACAACGTGTGATGAACTGATTACAGCAGCCATTCCCCATCCCTCTGCACCACTGAGAGAAACAGGCAGACAATTCGTGAGTGAAGCTCAGTCTGGGAAGGAGGGAGGGGTGGCAGAAAGTATTTTAAGATTTGGGTTTATTTTTCATTACCTACTCTGATTTGGTTGATAATAAATTACATTTATTTTGCCCAAGTCAAGTCTGTTTTTACCATGAGAGTAACTAGTGAGTGATCTCTCCCTGTCTTTATCTTGACCCATGTCCCTTTCGTTATATTACCTCTTCCCTGTATAGCTGAGGAGGGGAATGATAACGTAGATTTGGTGGGCAACTGATGTCCAAACCAGGTCACCCCACTGCAGACACTGATAAACCAAAACATGAAAGAAAGACCCTAACCATGTGATTTTAGCAGGATTGAGTGAAAGTAGAAACACAGTTGTTCAAAATTTAAAAAAAAATAAATAAAAAAGGAGTTCACACATTCAAGCACAAATATCTTCAATAATTAGCAATAACAGCAAGGGGAAAACAATTACAGGCAGATCAAATTGCTTTTTATTTAAATGTTCTCTTTTTAAAATGTATCCCAGTGTGAAAGTCCCTCTTTAAATTAGTGAGAGCATGCATAATCTCAATGTCTCCACTGGGGGTTGTAAGAATATATGTTCTCTCACTTGCTTAGTTGCACATTTAGGGGATTAGAAGAAAATTATACAGCCCTGGGTACTTTATAATGACAGATATCAATAGTAATTTAGCTAATTGAGTGTATTTCAGCTTTATTTTAATTTACTGGTGTTTTTCACTTTATTCTTTGTTATTTAGTTCTGCCTGAGTATTCTACTACAGCTACAAGCCTTGACCCCACGAACTCTTGCTCATAGAAATAGACTTCTCTTTCCATATGAGAAAGGAGTTTTACAAGTAGATCTGGAAATGTTAAAGGACACTTAAGAAACTAGGGCAAAGAAATGCCTATCTCAGTTCCTAAAACTTTTTTAATCTACCAAGAAAATAAATCCAAGGAATGTTTCTATAAAAAAAAGATAAAGTTTTTTAAAACATAAGCAGTTTCAGTTTTGTTCATCTCATTCCACTTTGTGCTCTATTTTCCCATAAAATACAAAATTAAATAACCTGAGTGAAAAGATCATTGAACTTTCAAATTTGTAAGTAATGATGTAAGTAATTTGATGAAATGTACTACATATTGAAATTTACTGGGTTTGTCAAGCTTTGATAAAAAAACAAAGAAATCACCCTCCTTGAAGAAAACATTTTACTTTACTGCATATTCTAAACATGCTACAAGTTCACCTGAATGTAATAATAAAGTCTAAGCAAAATTATTATCAGTCTGTAGGACAAGAAAAAGGTTAAAAAAAATGAAGCATGATTTTTATAGAGTATTTTCTGGAAGGATTAACTACAGTAATTCCCATACACTAAGAGAAAGACTTTGTGTTCTTGCTATGGCTACAGTAACACTACTGTGCTTCGCAACTGTTATTGTATTTAACACAATGATGTATTGTTTTGACTGAAATTGAGTTAATTTTCTTCGTGGAAGCTTATATCATGCCATTTTTTTGATTTTTGTTGAAAACAGTGTTGCTGACATAGGGATGTTTTACTATCATTGAGCATTGCTTACACGACATCAAAGCCTTTTTGGTTTCTCAACCTTCCCTGGCAGTGAGGAGGCTGGGGGTGCACAAGAAGTTGGAAGGGGAAACAGTCAGGACAGCTTACCCAGCTGACCAAAGGGATATCCCATAACCTATGACATCATGCTCAGCAAGAAAAGCTTTAGGAAAGAAGGAGGAAGGGTGAGAAATTTGGAGTGTTAATATTTTTCTTCCCAGTCACTGTTATACATAATAGAGCCCTGCTTTCCCGGTGATGGACAAGCACCTATCTGCCCATTGGAAGTGGTGAATGAATTCCTTACTTTGCTTTGCTTCTGCACGTCTTTCCTTTACCTATTTAATCACCTTTATCTTAACCCACATGTTGTCATGGTTTTGCTCTTCTGATTCTCTTTCCTGTCCCATTTGTGGAGAGTGAGCAAGTAGCTCTGTGGGGTTCAGCTGTACACCAGCTGTACACCAGGACTAAACCACAACACTACTCAGTGAATTAACAACTTATTTAATAGATGGAGCAAATAAAGCAAACAGAGGAAGCAGACCTATTGAAAATCACTGAGCAAGTCTATCACTTTGTAGTGAACAGAAGATTTCTAGCCATATGCTACAAAACAACCCTTTGTCCATTTTTCCTGTAATCTGTGTTACTTCCATTTGCAATGCACACTCAGACAAAACAGCCTATACAAAACCAGAAGAATTTTCCTTGATAGCTGAAAAAGATGTAGGTCAATCTCCTTACAGATAATACTATACCAAAGAACTAAATTGCATTGGCGGTTTTGGATGTACCCTCTGCAATCAATATTTAGCTATTTCTTTTACAAGGCTATTTCTTTTCTTATTGTGATTAAGCTGCTTCCCAAAAGTATTTCAAAACTAGAATTGCAGATGTGCTTTTGTAGTGCTTCAGTTTGCTGGTTTTATTTGCAAGGCCTGACCTCCCCATCATAGCAGTCACAGTTCCCTGAGTCTACATAAAGTCAGATTTTTTCAGCTTGGGACTGCTGGAGCAGAAGACACCAAATACATCCTTGATGTGATCCCCAGTAGTCCTCGTAGTCTAGAAAATACAGAGCCCTGTGGTAGGCCAAAAAATCTTATTTCTCTCTAACACTGAAACATTATTTTATTGAAACTCTTTATTTCAAAGTCAAAAACACTGCAGTTTTTATTCTACTAAAAGCCTGACTAGAACTGAATTTCAGAAGTGTGCTTATAGTTTAAGTTAGACCATGTCCAAATACAACATTGCTAACAGACCTTAGGAATTTAAATAACTTTATAGATATGTCCTGCCTATGAAAAACAATGGTGGAAATGAGACTTATTCTACATCTTTTTAGTACAATGATAAAAATAAAGTCCACATGATAGAAACATGAAAAATGTTAATTTTTCGCTATAGAATCATAGAGTTGGCAGGATTAAAAATACAGTTAATTTTATCCTGGCAAATCCAGGGCTTAATTTTTAACTCTACTGAAATTTTTAAAAAGTCTTTTAAACACTGTCTTTTCTAAATTTTACTGAACTTTGGAGGATCAGTTGTTTGTAGTTGATGTAGAACTGTTAAAATATTAACATGAATAACCTGACACTAAAATACATTTCACCAATTTAAAATTGTAAGTATCAAGAGAACAACAGAAAAACACCCCAGTAACTTTATCCCAAAAGGATAACATTTCTCCTTTTGTGGATTATACTGAAGGGGAAAACAGCAGGTGAATGCATGTTGAGGCCCAGAGAGCCTTTTGTTGCAGGGTGGAAAGTTGTAGCCTTCTAGACCATAGTCCTGTTACACACTGAGCAGCCTGGCCCTCAAATCCATGAGACTCCTTGCAATGTAGGCATGTAGTTTATCCACCTGTAAGCTGTAATAAGTCAGTACTTTTTTCCTACAGTATAGTCTTGAGTGCTTTATCCAGTATAGTATTAAATTATTCACGTGGTGGGTTCCCAATACTTCCTCAGGGAGATTACTATGGACTAATAGACCTCACAGGAAGTTTTATTGATGTAAAGTCTACATTTTTCTTGGTTCGTTTTTATTCAGTTGTTTCTAGTTATGTTCCTGTGGACCTTTTGTAAGCGAATCCTGTTCCTCCTAGGTGTTAACACAATTCAATTGCTTGTGGACAGATATTCAATCCTCTGGTAAAAAGTGTCTGGCCAGTGGTACCCACTCTCTTATTTTTCAGTCTTTCTTCATAATCTGTCTTCCTCAGTGTATTTTTCTGTTGAGTTTCTTGACATGATAATTAGTTGTAAATTGGTGGATTAACAGCTGTCTTGAAATCACATACTTTAATATGCAAAATATATGCACTAAGGACTAACTTAAAAATCTTGGCTGGTACTTCCTTGAATACTTATTTTACAATCAAACATCTAGGATGTTTTGAAAAATTGATGTCCTTAATGAAAACACACCAACTGTTGAAAACTGAAGGCCCTGTTGGGACTATATGATCCAATGATACTCTCTCTTCGCATCAATCTTATGTCATTAATTTTCTGAAATGAGCCATATTGACAAGCATGTCCACAAGTTATTTAGCTGTGACCTGCCACTAGTTTTCAGTTGTTCATGCCAAATGGGAGCATGCAATGTGACTAGAAGTCCCCTGTAATATTGCTGAAGGTTATTCTCTGAGGCAGATTCTTGTACTTCACTGCCCTACATTTTCCAGTCTTGTGTACTACTGAGTTCCACGGATTCCTTCCTTTTTTTAAGAGCTTTGTGAGCTGAAAATTCAAACCAAAATTCAAATTCTTTATGACTAATGCAAAATAACAAAAATCTTACAACTCTGAATACAGAACTCACAGGTGTACTGTAATTAACAGGAACATTTAGGAATAATTACATGTGATTTTCATTTTCTTTTAGTGTAAGCTTTCATAAGCCACTCAACAGGACCTTCCAGTTTAGTGACTTAGGTGAACATAAGAGAGAGAACTTTATTATTTAAATAATTATAAAGATAAATTATTCCTTTTATTAGCAAGCAATATAGAATTTTTAAGGAAATACAGTGATGAGTTTTCACCTGTTTTTTTAGAGTTTTCAAACCAAGAGTCTTTCCACCAATTTTCAGTTTATAGTATTTACTTATAAGCCTTACTAATGTTTTGTCAGCACAATTAAGAATGCACTGAAAATACAGCATATAAATATTTAGAATCCACCTAGATTTTCTGTATCTCTAATTTGGATTAAAATTTTAATGAAAAACGTATTTCCTGAGACAATGAGGGACATTCAAATCACTCAGATTTAGACCTTGAACAGACATTTAAGTTAGTATAAGTGTGCAGATTGCCTGCAGAGTGAATGGAGACCTCCAGCTATTGAAGACCTCAGTCATTCTTTGGTGATGTGTTGACATGCAGTGAAAAAAAACTGTTCTAACTTAAGTATTTCTGCTACATAATTTATAAATAACTAATAAATCAGAGCTTCATATTTAGGATTACTTTGTTAGTCTAAAACCAGTGTACATGACATCTAGATTGTATAACCTGAAACCAGTTTGAACCATGCATTTAATCACCATTAAGGCCAGGGGAAGTCAGAAGTCAAGAAACATTAGGATTCTATGACTTTAGTTGTGCCACTCCTGAAGTACATCCTAATTTTTCAAAATTTAGTAGGTTAACATCTATGGCAGTGTGAGCTGCCTTTTAAAGCCACTTGCTGCATTCCTTTAAAGTTGTGGGCAAGACTTTAGTACTGAGCGACAGAGAAAGAGGTATGAGACCAGAAACCTCTGCTACCCACCTCTACTGTGGCAGTACTTTTTAAAAGGAGCATTTGCTGTTATCCATCATTCTAAATGTTTCTTCTTCTTCCTTGAAATATTTCTCTTTCTTCTTTGAAACTCTTAGTTCTCTTTCTTTAGGGAAGTCCACAGTGTAATTATACGAACATTTAAGCTAAAATTTTTCATTTTTCTGGCTAATGTACTGGCCACACTAACTGCATATAGCCAAAATTAAAACACCAACTGCCACTCAAGCATACACAAGAAATGCATTTTTTCTGTCAAACTTCAATTTAAAAATATTATTTATGTTGTAGTTTGGAAATTACATGGTGACAGGCTCATAAACGTCTCTGTGCCTCATCTTACTAAATATCATTTAGCATGTTTTACTTCCTTTTTTTTTTTAATCAACTTTTTTTTCACTACTCAGGCATGATTGAAAGAAAGGAAAAATGCCAAGTCAATGCATCGTGTTTTGAAAACCTTAACAGTTTGCATTCCCTCCAATTAACTGAAAGGAGTATCTGCACCACACATTTCTTTGTTCACGCCCATCCTTTTGTAAGCACCTGATACCAGATGGGGACTTTTCCCACTCAGATTTGACTGTCCAGGAGAAAGCTAGAAATGTTAAAAGGTTCTTTGGGAACTGTCGCAATAACGACACAAAAGAAGAGACAGAGACACTTGTTACCAACAAGGAGGAGAGAGAAGGAAGGGGGGCAAGACCCGCCTTCTTTATTTTATATATACATTTAGAAATTACTATTCATTGGAGGAATGAATTCTTCCTCCCTCAATCACAATGGTCAAAGGAAATGTCCATCAAAGTTCTGTGTCCAGGAGAAAAGAATGTAAATGATAAAATACAGTTACAATAACATGGCTATGTTTACATAGAAGAATGTGAAACTAGCTACAAAAGAATAACAACATCCAGAACTGCAAAAATCAGGGCAACATGGAACTACTGTCTTGTTTTATTATTTATCATTCTTGTTATAACACTTGAAAATTAAATAAAGTAGTTACTCTTAAGAGCTTCCACAGGAGATCAGACTGACACTTTATTTAATCCAGGCAATCTTTCCCAGTCTCTGGCAGCAGTTGCTTCAGAGGTGAGTGACAAAAGGTTTCCAGTAGTTTATGGAACAGATTTTCATGGAGATGTTTCTAACTCACAAAAATATCAGTGTTTGATAGGATTGAAATGTAGGGTATATGTGCTCCTCACGTGCATAACTGTTAAATAAGCTATACTAATATTCCTAATATTCCTAATATTTCTCTTTCTTTCTTTCTTTCTTTCTTTCTTTCTTTCTTTCTTTCTTTCTTTCTTTTTCTCTTTCTTTCTTTCTTTCTTTCTTTCTTTCTCTCTCTCTCTCTCTCTCTCTCTCTCTCTCTCTCTGCCTTCCTTTCTCTCTTTCTCTCTTTCTTTCCACTCTAGGTACTTGATAAATTGTACTATCATATCAAGAACATGGGACTACTGTATGTAATGTTAAAAGCCCAGCATATGACAGTAACTAGAGGTACCTAAGGACTTTTTTCACTCAGATGCTTATGACCACGTCATTCTCCTTACCTCAGCCTCTCTTTGGAAGCCATATAACCTTGCTATAACAAGTCCTTTGGAGAGGCAAGATTTATTGATTCAGCCAGAAGATCAGAGTTCAAGGGGTTTTTTACTTGCAACTCGGAGCATGAACAAAGGTTCTTGCACTTACCTGAACCCAGGCATGTAAACATACCCTAAATGACAAAATTTATTCTACGTGTATGATGAATGGTGACCTCTGAAGACTTTTGCAGTAAATAGCAGCAAAAAACACAAACTCTCTCTGCTCTTACCTACTAGAGCACTAATATTTTCTCCGATCAGGCTGACATATTTTAAAAACATAACTCAAACCCATCATTTTTAAAAAAGAAAAAAAAACAAAAACAGAACTGAAGGAAGAAGATAAGAAGGCATGTCTTGACACCTACTCAGAATGCAGACTGTTCTCAGCTAATAAATTAATTAATTAATATCCCAACCAATACAACTTCCATATTTGACCCAATATTTAAAGCAAACTAACAAAACAAAACTAAACAAAACAAAACATAAAAAAAACCCGCTCACATCTTTCTGAACAGTGAATAAAAGTTGCCAAGTGGAAAACCCTGTGATAGCCAGAATTCTGCCTGTCTAGGTTACAAATTTGAAGTAGATGTTGAATATAGCTGCTGTAGAATAGAGCTAGCTGTAGAAGATACAGAGAAAGCAATTCAGCAAGAGGAAAGACCTGAGAGCTAAAACCATCAAAGATCAGGAGAAAGTGCTGCAAGTGAGAGTTTGAACCATTGTTTTGAGATTTTTATATATATCGAGTCCATGAGATGAAGTGGTTTTGCACCAAGAATTGGGAAAAGCCATGAGAAGGTATAAACAGCTGTGGGATTTGTTAATTCATGGCTACTTACCGTCACATTATGATGCTTTATCTCCATTAGGATAGTGTGGCATGCTGCCCCTTGCAGTCAACATTGTTAACTGATGGACAATTTGCATCTGTTCACAACATCTGTAACTGATGGGCAATGTCCATCTGTTCCCAACATCTGTAGCTACACAGCATCTGGGGTTTAAAAAGGATATGAGGATGAGCTTCACTAGCTTATTATCTATGCAGCTCTTGTGGTATCCATGTAAAGTTGAAGCAGGCACTTCATCATCACCCTAACCTCTATTATATAAAGAGAACAGGCCTTGCCAGAGTGTGATTTAATACGCCTAAAGTCTGGATTGTCTTCTAGAAGTGCCTGCCTCTGTCTGTTGCCCCCAGACAGAGCATAAAACAACACTCTTCTGGCTTAATTGTCTTCGTTATGTATGTGAAGTACACAGGATGAATGTGGCCCCTATACTGTGCTCAATCAAGTCCAGCAACACAAAGTCTTTAAAATGCAATGGGGTATGAGGCTGCAGAGGACTGTTGAAGAGGAGATGTGATTTAATGGTACTCTTCTGGTCTGTTCATTTAGGAGGAATTTTTCTGCCAAACATTCACCTAAGTTCAGCTGGAATGATGCTTTAGTGCTGTGAATGCTTTTATATACACCAATAAATGAAACATCCCCATGAGTCATAAGTTCTGCAGATTCTCACTCTCTCATTAATTAGCAAAGAGGTCAATTTGATGGATGAGAAGGCGAAATCCTATTTAGTCTCACCACCCACCATCAGAAAAAATGAGAACTGAAGATTCTAAGGTACATCTTTATCTAATTGCATTTCACATCTGAATAGCATAAAACTGTTGGCTAGCAACAGATCCTCTTAAATCACATATAACTGTGTGCTACAACCCAATTCTTGCACAGGTAAAGCCACTGTAGACGTGAATAAAGATTTATAGACTAGGCCAAAAGAGCATAAAGAAGGACAAGTTCATGAACCCCCTCTCAGACAGAATCTGAACTGTTGAGCTGCACACCATAGGCTATATCCATCTGATATTCTCATTTCTATTCATTTGCAGAATGATGGTACACAGTAACACCAAACACTGACATTGTCCAAGGACAGGGAAAAAGTCAGTCAAGGAGTCAGGATCTAATTTGTGAAACAATGTGAGTAGTCAGAGATCATACAGAAGCAAGGTGAGGGTCACAGGGCCAGAGACATTAAATCACAGCAAAGCTGTATGTATAGATCCAATTTCAAAGTGACCTTGCACTTAAGCATATTTTTTGTTGGTCATGGTTAATTATAAACATCAAGCCTGTGAATGATTTTGCAATAGACTGTGTGGATTAGTCCAGAAAAGACTTTCTTCATTATTGTAGCTATATCTTTACTACAAACAAAATGGGGTGGGAGATAATAAATTCAAGACTATGATCTAAAATCAATCCTTAGGTATGATCTTAGGCATTTACATACCAATCAGCATGCCAGTAAAAAACTCCTGTGCCACAGCTGAGAATAATAGAATCACAGAATATCCTGAGTTGGAAGGGACCCAAAAGGACCAATTAATCCTACTGCTGGCCCTGCACAGGACAACCCCAAAAATCTCACTTGTGCCTGAGAGTATTGTCCAAAGGCTTCTTGAACTCTGTCAGGTTGATCCTGTGACCACTCCGTTGGGGAGTCTGTTGCAGTGACCAAACACCCTCTGAGTGAAGAATCTTTTTCTAATGTCCGACCTCAACCTCCCCTGACCCAGCTTCATTCCATTCCCTTGGGTCCTGTCACTGGTCACCAGAGAGAAGAGATCAAAGCTTCATCTTCCTTCTTCACTTCAGTGCTTGTGAGGAAGCACCCATCCTTGTTCACTAGCTGTATGTCTCCTCTCTGTCTTCTTTTTCCTAGGCTGTGTTTGTTAACAGCACCAGCCATGCATTTGCATATGCCATGATGCCAACTTTTGTGTTCCAACCTTATAATAATAAGCAAACTCAATAAAAAGTGTGATTCTGCTTCTCTAGAAAATAATTTGACAGAATTCTGTCCAGACTATCACCTATGCCTCTCCACAGTAACATGTTCTAAATAAGATGTGCAAAACTCAAAGATCTATTCCCACATTATTAATTACAGCTATAAATCACATATGTCCGTTTTTCTTGTGGCAGAAGACAAGATATAAGCCCCAATTCAAAAGACTATGTGTATCAATAACTATGATAATATCTCAAGTATCAGAGAATTAAAATAATGCAAGTGTTCTAAGTGGTTTTGCACAAACCATGCTGTTATTTGTGGCACTTGCTCCTGTTGCGGTCCTCTGGGTGTGGCTTGCAACCGGCCCGTTCCCGCCGGGCCGGGGCCGGGGGGTGCCGGTTCCTTCCCCCCCCCCGCGCGGTGTTGGTCCTTTCCCCACCCCTGCGTGGCAGCTGGGATGGCACAGCCCGGCTGGCAGGGGCTGTCCCCACCCACGGGAACAGCTCATTGGTTCCCATGCCGGCTACGAACGGCTGGCTCACTGGCCGGTGCCCCTGTCAATCATTGTGGTCCTCCGCATTGATTGGCTCTCCCGACTGCCCTCCCCTCGCCCTGGTTTTATAACACGCTCCGGTCGCCATTTTGGTTGTCTTTTCCGCACCATATTCCAGCAATAAAACCTACTGGCGATAAGCGGAAAGAACCCTTTCTCATTCTCTTTATTTCCCTGCATAAATTAAACCGCTGTGCGTGAGCTAAGCCAAGATTCTGCGGGAGTTCTGATGCTCGGCTCACCTCTGATTGGAGACTAGATAAGGTCTGAGTCGCGTTATTTAGGCAAACGGGACTGACGCAAAAGACTCCGAGTTACGCGCTATTTCTACCCGCGGCATGCTCCAACACCACCACTTCAGAAACTTTGCAATTATCTGAATTGCAAAAAAAATTAAATGTCCAAATATCACTAATATATGATAATTTATGGCCTATTCCTTCATGACAATTGAATACTTATTATACTTAATAAATCCTTTTCCAGTTTTGCAGAATGGCAGAATGGTTGAGGCCGACACAGACCACTGCAGACCTTCTAATCCAATCCCCAGCATATTCAGTGACCAGGTTGCACAGGACCATGACTAAACAGGTTTTCAACATCTCTAAAGATGGAAACTATGCAACTCTGGGCTTGAAAACTGTCGTAGCAAAAAAGTGTTTTCTTGTGCTCAGAAGGAATTTTATGTGGTTTGATTTACAGTCATTGCCTCTTGCCCTCTTACTGTATACCACTGATTAAAGTCTGGCTATGTCTTCTTCTCTCCCTCACATTATGTGTTTATACACATTGACAACATCCCCTGAGCCTTCTCATCTGCAAGCTGCTCAGTCTTAGCTCTCTCAGCCTCTCCTCATATGGCAGAGGCTCCAGTCCCTTAATCACCTCGGTAGCCCTTCCCTAGATTCTTCACAGCATGTCCTTATCTACCTTGTATGGGGTAGCCCTAAACTGTACCACTCACTCCACATGTGTCTCACCTGCAATGAGTGGAGGGGAAGACTCACCACCTTTGGTCTGCTGCCAGCACTCCTCCTAATGCAGTTTGCCTTTTACCTTGACAGCTTATGGGCAGCCTGTTGCCCACCAGGACCCCCGGGCCTTAGTCTGCAAAACTGCTCTCCAGTCTGTGGGCCCACAGCGTGTATTGGTGCATGGAGATTTTCTTCTCCTGATGCAGAACTTCTGGACTGCATGAGATTCCCATCTGCCCATATCGTAACACGTGTAAGTCCCTCTGAATAACAACACAAGCATATTGTCTATCAAACGCTCCTCCCAGCTCTGTGTCCTCTGCAAGCTTGCTGGCAGCATACTTGATGTCATCATCCAGGTCATCAACAAAGATGTTAAACAGGATCAGAATCAGTATTGAGCCCAGGGACACAATGCTGGTGACTAGCTGTCAGAGACTGAAAAGTTCATGCCTCAAACATTGATATAAAGTTGTTTGTTTTTTTTCATTAAGAAACTACAACCAAAGAGAAGCCTACTTGAAGACTGAAACTTTGGACTGAAAGTCAAACTCTTGATTAGATAAAGGGAAAAGCTATTGTTCACTTATCTCAGGCTGAGGGAAGGTATGCATCCACAAAAGGCCAGTGCTGATGACCCCCCTCCCCGAGGCGGACATGCCCAGACACTGCAACGGGGCCAGGGTACTGTGAAAGCCTTCCCTGGAAGAGACATGTCCAGACACAGCCACAGACCCAGGCTGCTGGGAAAGACTCCCCCCTCCCCAGGGGAACGTGCCTGAGCATTGCCACCCAGCTGGAGAGTATATAAACCAGGGAATTCTACACTCCCTTGGGGGACTTTGACCATCAAGAAAACCTGCTGGAAAGGATCAACACAACATCATTGGGATCCACAAAGTGGTAATATTTTCTTTCTCTGTCACTCTCTGTCCTCCCACCTCTTTTCCTATTTCTCCCTTCTCTTTCTCTCTATCTCTCTTATATTTACAATAAAATAAAACCTATACGATTGACACTGGCATATGGTCTCATTTGCACCTTAATTCAGGCAGAGAAATGTCTAACTAACCCCTAGCAAAACCGGACCTTAACACTAGCCTCCAGCCACACTTTGTGCCAGTGAGCTTTGAACCAGGTAGTTCAGCCAGTTTTCTGTCCACATCCCTGGCCACCTCACTGCTCAGAACGGTCTACAATTTTATTATATTATGTTAATATTAATATGCATTATAACTTGCTATAATTTATCAGTCCTAAATAGCAAAACAATTTGCCTGTTGTGAACCATATAGACTTTGCTTTGACAGATCATAGCTGCCCAGACATCAAATGTCCAGAGTAAGCCCAGGGGATTAAAGATATTATTGACTGGTTATGTCTTTACCTGTCTGAACTCATGTTGTCACCCAAGCCATGGTAACACATAATTCTGGCTCATCTATTGTCAAGGAGTCAAAATCAGAGGGTGCATTGTGGAAAGAAATCTAACAGCAAAAAAGATCATCTCACGGTTGCAGAGAAGGGATTGTTGTGCTGAGGAGGAACCGCAACAATACTGCTAACCCAGCACAAATATATTTACCATAACTTGTAGCAAGGCAATCTCTTACTCATTATGGCAGTGGATAAAGTTGCCCAGCAATTTTATGAGCAAAATTCCAACAGGAGTAGGAGTCCTATGCTCTAAATCTAGAAATTTCAGATTTCCAAGTCTGAACAGATCACCTGATACTCCCTGTAAGTATATGGAGAGGAATAGGTGCCACTTGTGGTTAATTAATCTAAATCTAAAATAGACATTTAAGATAGAAGTGAGTCAATTTCTGCACATGCCTTTTTGTCTCAGTGATTATAAAAAGTTTTTAGGGTGACTAGGACTGGCTTAGATGCCAAAATCTTCAACAGCTAAAGGTAGAAATAATGCAATCCACATTATGAAAATGCTTTGAATGCAGAAAACAGAGAACTTGGAAGTAGTGCACCTGTACAAGTCCAAGGAGAAAGAAGTCTTAAAGAGAATAAATGGGTTCTTTATGGAGCTTAGTGATCAAGAGTGTGATTATGGACGTGACGGTGACAAAAGAAAAAGAGGAGGGGTGAAAGCAGTCACAGGGCAGGACAGTAGATCACACATGGACATGTAAAGTTGAAACTGGCAACAATCTAACAAGGAGATGTCAGAATTCCACATCACCTTGCTAAATCTAACAGAGGGAGGCAAACCCACAGTGAGAACTTAGGTCAAGATCTGGGAGTCACAGTCATTAAGCATGTGAGTGGGTAAAACCACGTTAAAAGGTACATATAAAATGTGACAATGAAATTTCCATTAACTTAATTAGAATCATCAAAGACAAATAATTCTCTTTTTATGTCTTAAACTAATCTATGTGAATGAAAAAATGATTGAAAAAATAAAAGGTAGACTAAGGACAACAAAAAGACATTCATGTTCTGGAGAGCTGTCAAATTACCCAGTCAGCCTTTGATGACAGTGTTTAAGAAACCTAAAAATGTAACAGTATGGAAGTTACAATGGGTAGCACAAAGGTAGGAAATATTTGTTCCTGGCAAAAGTGCTCCAAATGTATTTGAGAAAATTATAGAGATGTTCAAGGAATTATTTAGAAATGAAAAGATCAATCTATTTTTCACATTTTCTGTGATATGTAAGGTATTTGGTTTACTCTGCAGGACTAAGAGCTCCTTGTTTTGTCCCCAGCATCTGCATTCCCATGATATCAGCATCCCCATAATGCTGATAGTGATGTCTTGTGGACAGTGAGTTCTTTGCAAATTTGATCAAAATTCCTTTTTCCTAAGGATTATGTCTATCCACACAGGAATATTGAACTCTGAGTGGTCCCAGTCTTGCTGCTCCTGGATTTTTGACTGCTTTCTGTGTCATTTCTGTCTGATTCTGAGTCTTAATATTTTATCTTCTGTTTCCCTTCCACCCCAAGCAAATAAAATGTTGTCTTGGCGTTAACTTGTTCTGGGAATGTTACCCTAGAGTCTTGAAAAGATTCTTGGTTTAGGATAACATTTTATGGTTTCGCCAGTTCTTTTGATTGGGATTCAAATGAGCTGCTCTATCTGTGGTATAACTGCTTTAAGGAAGGCAAGAAAACAAATTATAAGGAAGTTATGTGTAAACTGATTTGCAAGGAAGTGGGAAAACGCCAGGAGCAAGTACTGTTATATTTTGTGTCATATTGCCCATTTAAAAAGTCTTCACTGTAAGCTTTCATCAATATAACCATTCATTAATATAACCATTTATTAATATAAACAATTGGTTGTATTGATAAAAAGACTGCTCCTGTTTAAGGTAACACAGTATTTATCACTGTGTTTATAAAGAAACATTTATTAAATCTAATACTCTGTGTTCAACAATAATCAACACTGTAGACTTCAGAGTAAATGACCACTGATTTGCACAGATTTGTAACACTGCGCCTCCAGCAGAGATTTATGTTGCATGTTTCGAGTGTAATTTTATTATAACCGAAAATTTAAAGCACTGCACGCATATCCTACTTATTTGCTGAATTCACTACAAACTGTTTATTATTCTTTGACGATTTTTTTCATCATGAGAAGGAAGATGCCCTGAAGGGTTGAGGAGAATGAGTATACATATGTAGAAACCAGAAACATTCGATCTCATTAAGCAATGAAAATTGTCAGTGTAGCACAGGAATGAAAGAACATGACATTGCTAGTCTTATTTACACAGATGATTAGAAAGAGATAAAGTAGCTGACCCAGACAGCTAATAAATACAGCATTAAAAATACAGCATTTTCTGCCTTATTTTTTCTGACCTACTTTTCTTTCTCAAAATTGTCTTATAGTTATATCCAAAGTTCACATATTGGTTGCATCCATTATTCTGGCTTCCTAGTTATTTGTTAAATTTAGTAAGAATTTGTTTGATTAGCTTTGATTTAGTTCCTCTTGGGAGCCCTGAAGGACGGAGAAAGATAAACAAATCCTACAAGTAGGACCTACACATGTTCTCTATCTCATTAAGGAATGTAAAGTGCTGGGTTAAGGGAAGAAAGGAAAAGAAGGGTTATTCCTATTTACACTGATCTTTTCAAAAGTCAAGACATGATTCTCTATGTTGATAAATTGGTTTCCTCTGGTTTAACTATTTAGAGGTAAATACATTCAACAAACTTTGGAGTTCATTCAAAACCAAGGGAATTGGATACTTCTTAGAGGTTTACAGCCTTAAAGAAATTTAAAATTATGACTGTACAGAATCTTACTTTTCTCCTATATTTCTACTTTTTCACATCACTTCTTCATAATCAGTGGCCTCATAATGTGCATTTCAGATCTGAATCTTCAAAATATTAGGACCTGGCCTTAAAAAAGTCTGTATCTTTATTTAAGAATCAAAGAGACTATTTCAGCCATGAATGAAAAAGGTAGTATTTGGTCCTCAGGCCACTTACTATAGTTAGTTAGCCTCTTTCAAGGAGTAAAGAAGAAAGAAAAATATTCAAAATTTTAAGCCTTTATTTTTTGCTACCATTGTCAGACTGGAGTATCTGATTTATTAGAGTTTCTATGTACTCTGTGTGCAAAGTTGTTCCATATTGTTTGTCATGCCACCCCTTCCAAAACTGGTGAAGTCTCCTTCTGCCAGGTTATTCATATTTCTGTTACATTTTTTTAAAAGGAGCTTTAATTATATTTGCAATTTTAGTATTTGCTCTTGAGAAAGGCAAAGTAAGATTTTTTTTTTTTTACCATTACAATTATTTTCTGTGCATGAAGCACCTCCTCCCACTCCTTCTTCACTGACCTTGGTATCTGCAGAGTTGTTTCCTCACATGTTCTGACTCCACTCTTCTCTGGCTAAAACTGTGCCACCACTTTTTCCTTTAATTTTTTCTTAAATATATTATCACAGAGGCGTTACCAACATTTCTAATTGGCGCAGCCTTGGCCAGCAGCACAACTGTCTTTGGACAGATCCCACCAGGGATTGGCTCTGCTGGACACAGAGGAAGCTTCTGGCAGCTCCTCACAGAAGCCACCCCTGTAGCCCCTCCTGCTACCAAAAACCAGGTACACTGTTCAAACCCAGTACACCATTACAATTATTTTCTTCTTTTTTTTTTCCAAACCTTTTTCTATTTTCCCATACCCACATAAATATGTAGATAAACATATTGAGTGGTACAGCAGGAACATATTCCCTTTAACAATTTTCTGCTTTAAAGTGCAAATATTTTATCTTCTTTGGGAATGTAAAATAAAATTCCTGCAACTTAACTTTGAAATGTATATTAGTTGTCTAGATGCATATTTAGATACAGGATTAGTTCCTATATAGGCTTGTATCTCACTGAATATCTGACCATCCTTAAGTAAAGACTGTCATAACTACAATTCCAGTATGCTGGAGATCATTGAATCATAGGATCATAGAATGGTTTGGGTTGGAAGGGACCTTAAATATCACCTAGTTCCAATGCCCCTTCCATGGGCAGGGACAACTTCCACTAGACATGGTTGCTCAGGGCCCCGTCCAACTTGGTCTTGAACACTTCCAGGGATGGGGTATCCACGGCTTCTTTGGGCAACCTGTGCCAGTGCCTCACCACCATCACAGTAAAGAATTTCTTCCTAACATCCAATCTGAATCTACCCCCTGTCAATTTAAAGCCATTCTCCCTTGTCTTATCACTACATGCCCATAATAGTGACTTTTCCTTTCATGCACAGGAGCAGAGGTACAGAAGAACAAGCTGCATCTTCTGAACAGCTGCCACACCTTTTTGAAAACAAAAAGGTCAGAGACAGCTCTTTTAAAAATTAATTTTTATTTCTGATGAAAAATGAAGTTGTCGTGTTACCTCTTGATAAAAACAGCCTCATCTGTCTGAAAGTAATCATCACTCGTTGTGAAAGTGGATATAAAACTCCAGAAGTTGATAATTCTGTTTTTTTATCCTACCCCATCCTTCCCCAATGTGGGACTTACTGGTTGTAATGTTATCAGTTTACGAATGCACGACAGTCTTGCTTTATTCAGTAACATACTGAAGGATTACAGAAGCATAAAATGAAACTGTCTTTAAAGGAAACCCAGCCTCTGGAGCAAAGTTTAAATATCTCAACTGAACGATGAGACTTTGGCAGAGAACTGGAAGAAAATCACCATTTAATGCCACCACTTTAGAGACTGGTCAGAGGAGATCAGATCGAAAAAGTTGTTAATGCAAGTGTCTAATCTAATGGAGAGACTAACTGTACTCAATAAAACAAATAATTAACTTAAAATTAGACACCTGTTTCAGAATACGGTCAAAAAGATTACAAGACCTTGTCCTTTAGGAACAGCCAAGAGAATAGCTTTCACTATTTCAAAATATTCCCTACCAAGGTGTTGGAAAAGTCATAAAGCCTTATAAGAGCTAGAGTTTTGAATCCTGGCCCTGACTCTTTTCCCTAAAATGCCTCATATCTCAGACCCTTGATGATCACATGCACTGTGAGCCCACAGAGGGCTGGGATCAGTACAGAGCAGCTGTCCACCAGCCAGGTGTTCCTCATAGCCTGGTGGTTAGGCACAGGATTTTCGCCTTTGTTACATGTTGACACTTGTCCAAGTGTTGTTTTCTTCTGAGACGTACAGAGATATCTAACCTGTGCCTTTTACAGTTACTGTGAGGCAGCTGGTTTGTTAAAACAAACAAACTAAAGATAAATAGGGGCACACTATTAAAAACTAACCCTGTGTCTGTGCTGTATGATTACTACCGTATTTGAGATCTCATTTAGTGAAGATTATCTGTGCTTGATTAAGAAAGGCGATAATTAAGTTGGTTTTTGTTTTGAAAAACGCACTGCCTCCTTTAATTTTTGATTTTTTTCTACAGAAATTTGCATTCCTTTATCCTTACTATAACCTGGCATGTGCCATAATATCATTCAATCCCTTTAGCTTTGTTCCCTTTCCTTTCATACTACCTCTTAATTATCCCTTTTGTATCTCTAGTCTGTGGTCTCTGAGCCTCTAATACATGGCTGCACCAATTTCAGCACCCCCAAGGCTTGTCAGGTTAAAGATTAATGAGTAGACTTTACCCAGAAGCTTTACAAAGGTTACACATAATTACAAATGGGTGTTTTATGCAATGTGGAATATGTGAAAGCTACTAAAAAAAAATTTTAAAAATAAGGGGAAAAATAACAGACCTTATGGGATTTAAGTCAGCCATTTAAATCTTCTTGAAAACCCCCAAACAAGTTAGAAAGTTCTACCTTTCGTTCCAAACATTGTGATAAAAACAAAAACACCATATGGTGGAAATTAGACTGCATCTCAATCTTGCAACATCACTGCCTCCTAATTCTCCTTTCAAATTAAGTAAAATGTTTTGCACTAAGAAGACGTAAAGAAAAAAAGGTCTAAATAAATTTAGGTTCATAAAGTCTAAATTTAGGTTCATATAACCATGGTGTCATACTAATGAAATAGTCCAGTTTTAAGAAGTTCTAAAGTCCACCAAATCCCATTTAAGTGTTCAAGTAATGGGCTAAACCTTTCAGAAATGTCCAAGAAATGTGGATACTTTAGGACTTGCTTCCAATTCTGGATGGTAGGACTACATTTTCAGAAGTACTTTGTCTCTTTGTTTTCAGTTAAGCTCAGTGGTGACTGCAGCTCTATGGAAATAGCAAATTTTAGCATTGTTACCTTTATCAAACCTTAGTGGTGAAAGGACAAAACCTGATTCCTCCAAAATCCTTTTATGCAAAAAGTGGCACCATTTACTAGTGATACCAGTCTTCAATAGTAAGAGAATAACAAAGAGAACACATAAAACTCTTGAAGTCCTAGAATTATCCCTGAAAATAATTTAAGACCAGATTCTTTGTACATTTATTTGGTTTTCTTATGTAAGCATTTGCAATATAAGTGTTCTGTTTCCTTCTGCTATTTTCCTTCTCTTTTGCCTTTTCTTCTCTTTTGCCTGTGAGCATTATCTGTCTAGCCTTTAGTCTAGGCTTTAGAATTCTAAATTCTAAAGCCTAGAATTCTAGCCTTTATTCATATATGAGTTTAACTCTTTCAGCAAGAGGCTATTGAAAAGATAAAACTTAAAAGGTTGCATTTGATTATTAAAAAACTTGAGGTTTTATTTTAAACACAAGATAAATTGTTGGATTTCATTACAATTCTGATTATTAAATATAAAATATACTTTAGCTTTGCATGGTCAGGGAACAGGCTCCTAAGTGATTAGATGCACATAATGCAAACTGTAAAACAATCTCTGGACTAGTACAAAAGTTTTAATTTATAACTATTAACTTGTGACTTTTATGTGGTTTTTCCACGTTTTTGCCAAATGATTAATTTATTAAATGTGAATGTCAGAAATTGATGTAGAGCTCAGATGTTTGGGGTTTTTTCCATGAAATTCAAAGTAAACATTATTGATTACAGTTTAAAATTTTCAGGAATTATTCTTTCTATTCAGTAGTTGCATACGTTTATAGTTGATCACAAAGCAAATTTAACATCACAATATTTTTGAGAAGGAAGCAAACTTTGAGAACCAAAAGGAAAGTAAAACCACCCAGGCAGTTATATGGGAGAGCAGCGTTTTTCACTGCAAAACTTGTCTTAAAAGTGAGACAGGTTTATTTAAGCTTTTTATTAAAGAGTGTTGAAACTCTGCATGATATGTAGGGTACTTTTACATATATAACTATTTTCCATTTCCTTTGTAGATAAAATTGAGCTACTCTGAAAGCAAGGAAGCAATGCTCCAAAGGTAAAAAATAGAAAGATGTGAAGAAAGACTCTGACTCGAATCTTATAGTCAGAGTGCTTAAGCCACCAGAGAGTTAATTTTAAGTTTTATATTTATTGTAGTTTTTTGACAGAATTGTTGCGTAGTGCAAAAGAAACCAAGCTTTTGAGAGCAATACACATTGCCCTACCAGTAATAAGGACTCAAGTTCCCTTTTAGACTATAAGCAGAATCTCTTGGGTTTCTAATATTGGACTTTGAATTACAATTTTTGACAAAATATTTCTTTCTTTCTATAGTCACAAATAAGAATTTCTTCTCTTAAGAAAAGCATTACCAGCAGGTCGAGGGAGGTGTTCCTGCCCCTCTACTCAGCCCCAGAGAGTCACATCTGGAGTGCTGTGTCCAGTTCTGGGCTGCTCAGTACAAGTGACACACAGAGATGCTGGAGCAGGTCAGGTGGAGGGCAACCAAGATGATGGAGGGACTGGAGCATCTCTTTTGCAAGGAAAGGCTGAGGGAGCTGGGTCTGTTCAGCCTTGAGAAGAGATGACTGAGAAGGGACCCCATCAATGTCTGTTGGTATCTGAAGGGAGGGTGTCCAGGGGATAGAGTCAGGCTTTCTTGGTGGTACCAAGCAACAGTACCGCAGGTAGAAAGCGCGAGTAACTCGGAGTCTTTTGCGTCGGTCCCGTTTGCCTAAATAACGCGACTCAGACCTTATCTAGTCTCCGATCAGAGGCGAGCCGAGCATCAGAACTCCCGCAGATCTTGGCTTAGCTCACGCACAGCGGTTTAATTTATGCAGGGAAATAAAGAGACGAGAAAGGGTTCTTTCCGCGTATCGCCAGTAGGTTTTATTGCTGGACCATGGTGCGGAGAAGACGGCCAAAATGGCGACCGGGGCGTGTTATAAAACCAGGGCGAGGGGAGGGCAGTCGGGAGAGCCAATCACTGCGGAGGACCACAATGATTGACAGGAGCACCGGCCAGTGAGCCAGCCGTCCGTAGCCGGCATGGGAACCAATGAGCTGTTCCCCTGGGCGGGGACAGCCCCTGCCGAGACGGCAGCTGGCGCACGGGGAGGGGAAAGGACCGGCATCCCCCTGCCCCGGCCCAGCGGGAACAGGCCGGTCGCAAGCCACACCCAGAGGACTGCAACACAACAGGACATGAAGAAACTGAAACAGATGCACAGAAAGTTCCACCTGAATATGAGGAAGAACTTCTTTACTGTGCAGTTAACCATGCACTGGAACAGATTGTCTAGAAGAGTTTGTGGAGTCTCCCTCCTTGGGGATGTTCAAAACCATCTGGACAAAATCCTGTGCCATGTGCTGTAGGATGACCCTGCTTGAGCAGGGAGGTTGGACCAGATGACCCACTGTGGTTCCTTCCAACCTTACACTTTCTGCAATGAGTACAGAAGCAGGAACCGATCTCTCTTTCCAGATTTTAAGTATACTTTCTTGAGGTGCACCAAATTAAGATTTCTCCTTCTACTTTGGAGATGAGGAAAAGACTGGAAGAAAAAAATAACAGAAAGTAGAAAAGAAATTTTGTGTTGGCTACTGATAGATCCTGCTTTTCTTCCAAAGGCTATTTTAAAATTAAAAGATGTCTCATAGTTCCCATCAATAAAAGATACAGCCTAATTGTTTCTCCCTGGAGTTGCAGAGCTGACACCTACTCACACAAGTAGATCCACATTGGCTTCAGTTAAGCAGCTTGTATGTTTGATACAAACACAGACATACACAGTTCTGTAATTATCCATGTGCATAACAATTTGCAGGACAGCTACCTCATGTTTATGTCTGACCTGCTTTAATTACATTAAGCACAGCTAAAAATTCTTGTCCTCCTGCCAGGCTACCACACTTTTAACTCTGTATGAGGCTTCTAGGAAGGAAAATAAACCTGTGTACAATCCTTCACATTCATGGACTTCTTCTATCGTTTCTTTTACTTCCATCTAAGCTAGAAGTAAACAGGTTCATCAGTTAGCAATATGAGAACAGAGAATTCTGTATAGATTACAGTTTACATGAAAGCAAAGCACAACACAGCATGGATGCTGGTGCAAAGTAGGAGAGTAGAGGCATAAATCATATCCTTATGTTGTGAAGAAATCACTCTGCTGCTGCTCTCAGTGTGCATGAGAGGCAGGTTTGAACGTCCAGCTGCATTCTCCACTCCAGATTTTGAAGGCAGAGAGTAGAAACTGAAAACTCCTAAGAAGCATACTGAAAAATATTTTGAGAAAATGTGGAAAGAACAAATATAGCATATTCCTTTCTCTAAAGAGAACAGTCAAAATTACTGACAGAGCAATTTCACTTCATGACTGGTTTCTACTGCTGTGTTAAGACTTATCTTTGTGTCAGTGCCTACACCTGGGTAGCTACAGATCCAAGGCAATGTTACATGCTTACATCCGTATGTCTGAGTACTAAAGGTATTATTATAAGCCAGTAGTATGGACTGAAAAGGACTCATGAGGTAGTGACTGTGCTATATTTCCTTTAAAGTGTTATATTTCCTTTAAAGGTGGGGTTTCCTGCTGAGTGTTTGTATCTTGATGTCTTGGATATCTCTAATAAAGTGACATAGAAAACAGAAGCTGGATTATTTGTTTTATTCGATTATAAATTCATTTAACTTAGATTATTTGTTTTATTCGATTATAAATCCATTTAACTTCTACTAAATTTGCTTCAGTTTTCTGATGACTATAGCACAAGAACAGTGAACTGTACTAGATGGGTCTACCGCAATTGCAAAAAAAACCGCAAAAAAGCAAAACCTGAAGACTTTCTTCATCTGAATTTTAACATAGTCTGTCATTTAGTGACTTGAATTTCATGAAAATTGTCTCACTAGGTGACACATGGAAGTGCCCTCAAGGCTTGGGCCTAGGGGTACCACTGCACTCATATATACATCCACCAATAAGTAATTTAAACTGAACAAAATCATAGATTTTGAAGCATGGTAAAAGAAGTGTAATAAGTACTACTGCTTTTAACTCCATAGCATGTTTTATTCAAGTTGCATTCTAACCAGCTTGACAGCTAATTATACCCTCCACTAATATAAGTTAATATCTTCTACCATTTCCTTCTACCTTTTATATTGTTCTTTCTGTCCCAAAACATCTTTGTTTCTCTCTAGAAACATGCATATGGAACAAATTATACCTATTTTGTGAGGCAGAAATATGAAGAGAGTTTGAGTATATTTGAAGTTAGATGGATTTCAGAAACATAAAATATAATCAGAGTGTTTCTGTATTTAAAGAAGACTGCCTTTGTAGCAACAGAAAAAAAAACCAAAACACGTAACTTGTAACCATTTACCAAAGTGATATACTGGCTGTGTTTGGCCTGAATGGTCAGGGTTTAAAAACTTATGCAGCAACGTTGAAGGAAGACAATATGCTGGCACCCCTAAAGAATATATATTAATTATTGGAGAAATGGAGACCACAAGAACAATAAACTGGGTTAAACCAAATACCCAACAGTTCATCTCCAACAATGGCCAGCAACAGATGCCAATAGAAAGGAGTAAAATAGGTCAAGCATACAATGATGCTTTCTCAGCCTCCAGCAATATGCGGCTCTTGGCTTTCCTAACTCAGAAATGCCGTTTTGAGGTGGTATTTGGCACCAGATTATTAAGATTTGGGGGGGGGGGGTAAAGAAAAAGTCTTTAAAATTAGATGTTTGTACTGAGCCCACTGTAAAACATCTATAATAAATTTCTAAAACACTACCCTAATTCAGTTTTCCTGCAGATTGTTTACTTAGAAAAACCTACATGAGCCTGTAATATTGGGGCTGAGTCTACACAGGGCTGCGGTAGGGTTGGATAAACATTTTGCACAGTGAATACAGCATTGCCTCTTTGTGCTTCATCCAAAACACACTGAGCTCAGCCAAGCAAGAGAACACATGCATAGGTGTCAAAGTGGTCCTCACAAGAGCACAAGAGGTGACTGCCTACAAGAGGTGTAGAAATGCCCGCCTGTAATTGATGAGCAGCTTGTGATGATCAGGTCTTTTCGATCAGTGGACAGTCATCAGGCAAAAGCGGCACCATCACAAAGAGATGAGGCAGAGGTTTCTGTATCTGATGTATCTCTCCACTCCAGTACTGTTGCCATGTTTCTGGTTCCAACTTGTGAAAACATATAAATACTTTCATATTCCACAGACAGATTAAATCATCATTTTATGGTGGGAATCTTATCTTGTTTCTTTTTGTTTTCTAGATCAAAGTATCATGCCCAGACATAGGCAATCTAATGATCCCTGATGTTTGGTTTTGCTGTTATTACCTCCAAATCAAGAAGACCATTTTCTGAAAGCTTACTGGTCTTGACTGAAAACGTGGAATTCCACATAATAGTCTACAAGAGTATTACAACTGCATTATCTTTGATGATATTTACTTCATGCACCCAATACAGGTCAAAAGCTCATAATAAGAAGGTGACCTGACTCCAAATCCTATTCCAGGCAGAAGAGTATTGCATTCTTCAGGCTGTGCTGTGGGTTTGCCTAAACTTTCCCTGAAAGCCATGTATCGGCCAATCCATTATTTCAGCAGCTGCTAATTAGCACCATTCCAGACAGGGCTGCATTATGAGTCAGTACCACAGAATAACTCAGGACAGCCAGTTTGTGTGAAAGAAATGTGTTCTCAATAGAAGTGCAGATTCTGCCGGATGAAATTTTTCTAAGTATTTGAGCATGAGCGTACCCATGGCAAATAAAACCAGGTGAAGCTCTGTCCTGTTTATAGCTGCAATATATAAAGGTCAAGGAGGACAAGTCTTAGAGAAACCAGTTTGCTCATAACTGGACAAATACTTCTCAAAGCAGGTGTTTTAGACAGACAATAAAACTCTCTGGGCATGACCCCATCTCTCAATGCAATAATGCTTTAGATAATACTGCTCCAATTCATGACCCAGTGTATCCCAAGGCAACTGGTACATCCTACCTTGCTAGTGCATGCAAAGCTTTTTAAACCTGCTAATGAGTATTAGTGTCATAACACAAAGGGAAAGAACTTTCTGCCAGACACTCAGATAAACATGTCTTTATGTTTAGGACCAAGACAAAACACTTTCATTAACAGCATCCTCTTGGAGGTTTTCAGCCCAGTCAGAGTACACGCTCAGCACCCAGAAAGGGAGTACCTGCCATGACTGTGAGCCTGCAAGTCAACTTCACAGGCCTCCCAGCAGAGAAATTGCTAATACGTGTTGTCCCATCATGCACCATGTGCATGATCTGTAAATACACATTAACCCTTTCATTCAATTTTTTTTGTGTTCAGCTTTTAATTCAGTAGTGGCACATAAAGGCCACCACTGGTAAAAGTGTTTATAGTGGAGTCAGAGAAAATATCCCTGATCCATCACATAATTTCTACATATGACTACTGAGGCTTCCTAAGCAATGTCTCTTTTTAGCAAAAGCCTGCCTTGAGTATCTCACTGCTATCTCTGGTAACACAATGTGAAAAACAGCGTCTGCCTCTATAACACAATAAAATTGACCTATAGCTTAGTCTGTTTCTACAAGCTGAAGGTTATTTTGCTTTGACATATCCTTGCAGTATCCTCTGCTTTAATTAATAATGTTACTGCCATGTATTATGAAAGTCACCCTTTTGCACATACTGGTATCTTTCCAAATTAGGCATTTTAAATTTTAAACCCTAAGAAATGCATAGAGAATTTTCAATCAAAAGTCCAATCTATTTATGTGCACAAGAACTGAAAGATTTTTCATGCAGGTGGTTGTACTCTTAGGCTTTTATTATTTCTTCTTGAGTAGAAAGCAATAAATATATCTTGAGACAAGGGAGAAAGTTAATAAAAAACTGTCCTTTCCTCTTTGTGCTACACCCTGCTTTAAAACTAGCTTGTCTTTCATGAAGAAATTAATTGGATTAGCTCTGCTTCAGCCACAAAGGACAACACTTTATGTTACAGGCATATTTGTATAATGAACCATCACTGCACTGGTATACTAGGGGACTGATCCTGAAATTGTATTCAAACTAGTATTATTACTAGCATTAACATTACAAATCAGTTTGTGGGATACAAATAAGAAGAGACACAAATTTTTAAAAGTCCCTGCACCAGTGAGCTAATGATTGAAATAAAAAAAAAGACCTGTATGGTGGATGATGGTATAGAAGGGATGCTTATCCTCCACAAGCCAGCTAGTCAGAGGGCAGGTCCTCACTGTCAAAAGACATTAAGATGGTGTCCCTAGAGATATTGTCAATGAAAATTTCGCTGTGGTTTGAGAAGACGTCAACAAATGGAATAAAGCTTTATAAAAAAATGTGACTACTTTCCTGATATAAAAATCAGACTGCATTTTTGAAAAATAAATACTTTCTTTTTATTTTAAAAATAACAAAATAGCCATCTATTTATCCCACTCCACTTCATCATGCTAATAAAATTTTAAGCTGAGCCTATTGCACAGTCAGTTTTTACCAAACGTTCATTTTTTGTTTATATAAATGGTTTTACACATCTCATAATGGTATGCACTCCATGGTCTATCCTTTTCAGCTTTCATTGATCCTCATTCATGTTTTATAAAAATAATTTTTGGGTTATTCTGAGTGTTTGTGCAATATCTCAACTCTGAATGGTTGAACTAGAACTAGAATAGTCATGAAGGAACATAAACTGTGGAATTGAAATGGCCATAGTTTATTAAAAAAAAAAAATTCCCCCTTCAAAATTAAAGTGATCTTTTGCTTCTGTTGCTGTCTATTCATGGGCAAGTATTGATACTGAAAGTCCTCTAAATGCCTGCTTTCCAGGATATTATTATGCTATGTCTATATGGACCATTTATCACAGAACCTTATCTGATGTTTTTCTTAAATGTTCGATAGTCATAATGCTTAATAAGAAACAATTGGAATTTTTTCTTGATTGAGTTCTCAGTAAAACTTTTTAAAGAGGATTGGCTTGTCCCTCAGTGGTCAACAAAAAATGACCTGTGAATTAGATCACAAGGACAAATGTCCTCTCCTAAACATACAGAATCTCTAGCCATGTCAGTCTTTCTGTTCTTTGGGAAATTGATTTCACAATGTTATTACCTTCAATTACTGCTGGTTTACCTTCTTCCATTACATCAAGGGCTGCAGCTTAAAATAAAACCATCTCTTGTCATTCTGGGTGTTGTACAAACACTCACCAAGAAGTAAAGAGGGTCCCAAGAAACTTCCAGATGCAGACTAAGGAGGAGCATTTATCACTAGTCAGCACATCCTGAAGTTATAGATTTGCAGCTGCTGTTAGGTGGGAGGGTGGTTGTTACACCTACACCTGCCCTGAATAACTTTTCACACGGGGTACCATGCATGATGGAGCATACTCTATCATAGACCTCTGACCAAAGGAACAGCTCCAGAGATTTCTGGAGTTGGGCCTGGAAGATGCAGCATTCTTTAAAGACTCTTATTAAGACTCTTTCTTTCTTCTTCTGTCATCCTATATCATTTATGACAAAGTATGGACAATGAATGGGTAGCATCTGTATATATCCACTTGTAGAAACTAGACACACCTTTCAGTTATGAGAGGCATAAATCCTTATTAACTACAGTTATAGGTAGCATAGAATTAATCAAGCAATAAAAGAGTTTATTTTTTCCCTTGGTTAGTTGTAAAAGAGCCTAGAGGGAACTCAGGAGTTCTAAGTTAAGCTTATTTCATACCTGTAGCAATAGCTTTAAAACCTAATCCTGGATATGTTTTTACATTTTTAATAGGACCCCAATTTTACACACAGTATCCTCCAGTGGCTTAGGCTGCTGCAGAATTCTCCTGAACAGTTTCTCATGTAATAGGCTCAGCAGGTTCAATTCTTGATTATCTTTTCTCCAGTTCAATATCTTCTCTTTTCCCTTTGTTATACACCAACTAGGGGACTATCTGCAGGTTCTCTGTGGAGGAGGCCTTGTACGTGAACATGCAAGCAATGTGGAATCGATCTGGCTGAATCCAGTATTCAAGGAATTTAATTGAATTATTGAAATTCAGGGTTGAACCCCTGGGGCATTCATCCTGTATTGTCAGCTTCAAACCCAAGGTGCACTGGCCGCTTGATAATGTGTTCATATGATTTGCAGTAGAAGGGGTGGTGAATCAAAGGCGTGACAGTATCGCTAACTGACAGAAAACAGAAGAACTGATGCTGAATACATTTAAAAATAAATCAATATAGACTGGCCTGATTGAACAATTCTGGCAATGCATTGTGCTGGCATGGCTGCTGACTTACCAGTTTAAGAGTAGGCTCAGGATTCATGGTAGCTGGAAAGCTGGAGAGGCCTGTTGCTGCAGCGATGCATTTAACTTCAAAACAGAGAATATTTGCTCATCTGTTTTCCTTGCCAGAAGCTAGAAACTATTGTTGCAGCTGCCAAGTGAAACAAAGCAGGATTAAAAGAGGAATGAAACTATAAAATAATACTTGCAAAATGGTAACAAATAAAAATCCAAAGAAATGGCATTTATACTGATGTGAGTGCAAGTGCTTTGCTTATCTTCCTCAGATATTACAAAGATCAGTGAGAATTTGAGGCTTGAGTCAACGAAAAAATAAATTAAAAAAAAAAAGAGAGAAAATAATTTAAAAGCATGAATGCAAAATAGTGCTCAGCCTTTGCCACCTCTACTGAGACCTAAGTCACATCCTTCAAGTGGGACTGCTGGAAGAAAGACACAAAGCAGAGAAAACTGCAGGACTATTCTGACCCATTGCATGTTATTTCTTCCATCATTCTCTCTCACCAATTCATCTGCTTTGTTCAATTTATCTTTACCTGCTTCCTTTGAAATGGGACTTGAGAACATCTGTCTGAGCTGGATTGCATCGCTGTCACTTTGACTTCTGCAAGAGGAGGGCAGCTCTATAGCCTTTCTGCAGTTTTATTCCCTTTGGTGGGAATACACAATAGACAGTCCTTTCTTCCATCATCATGATGTCCTGAAGCCCTCAGCCTGCCTTCCTTCCTTCCTTCCTTCCTTCCTTCCTTCCTTCCTTCCTTCCTTCACATGCTTCTTTCTGCCTAGCACCTGATGTTCACTTCTTATTTGATCAAAGGTCTGTGTGGATGCTGTGTACAAAGACAGAGGGAAAATTGCTGTAAAGCCAGAAGAAAACCTTATCTCTGAGGTCTTCATAAGCCCCAACCCAAAAGCAAAATATTTACACTTTTTACATTAGGATGCATCACCGTGTAATATGAGAGATAATATCAAGCCCAAGTTCCTCTCTCCATACTTCTGAAACTCCACATCATGAAGATCCCTTTTTACACCCATGAGTCTAGAAGATATCAAAACTCCACAGATATTTTACAACATTAATTTATCTGTATTTGTTGAGATATTGGGGTTGTCACTGCTTTTCAAGTAATACTACAAGCAAGGGAATATTTTAAAACCCATTTACTTCAAAATGTATTCCCAAACAATTTTCTATTTTCATCCTTTCTTTGTTTGTTTGTCTGCTTCATTCTGCCCTGATCATATTTTACTTCTGTGAATTCAAAATAATAAATTAATTTCTTAGAAAAATGACACTCTGTAAGTGCTGACATAACAGAAGGCAGAAAAAGTGATGTTGAAAATGTTTCAAAATATATAATCAGTGCTATGTCAGGGGACACTACCTTCAGCAGTTCTGGCAAAGCATTTGCTATGTTGAAATGATTAATGTTATGGCAATTTTAAAACAGGAAGGAATTTTGGCAGCAAGAATGCAGACAAGTCTTCTAAGTGGTAAAACTGTTAGTTTTCAGAACTCACAGGGCATGTCTATACTAGTGCATAGAATGAGTCAAACTGTCTGTTCTCTGGCCATAAGGGGAAGTGACAACATGAAGTCGGCATCCCTGCAGCTAAGCTCTCTTCCTCCAAAAGGAATGGCTCATCTGTCCTTTGCATTCAGGTCTGCTCTAGATCACACCCACACCCATGTTCATAATGTGTCAGGGAATACACTAACTATGAAATCAGGTCCAGGAGGCAGAAGTAGGATTTTGTGTCCCTCTTTCAGTTCATAGGAACTTCATCACCCCTTACTCTGACCCAGGAAAATAAATGGAGTGACCTCTGCAATGCAGGCATTTCTGCCATTCTGAGGAATAATAGCTTTGGTCTCAAAGTATTTGCATTAAAACAAATCAAAACAAAGTAAAAAATGAAAACAAACAAGCAAGCAAACAAAAACAAAACAACAACAATAACAACAACAATTAAAAAAAAACCAACAAACAAACTCCTAAACAATAACCTGCCATCCCCCCAACATTTAAGTAATTTCTGTTTTCTCTTTCTAAATAGCTCTTTGGAAGGTGGGACTGTACTTTTTTTGGTAATAAGTTTTAACAAGAGCTGTTAATGAACCTCAGCCTCTTTTTTTCCACTAAGGACAAGAGCTAAAGCTCAGTGAAATCAGTGGAATTGCTCCTGAAGAACTTAACAGGAAATAGATCCAACCCTCTTGGTCTTTTGCTTCCCCTGCAGTGTTTTCCTTTTTATGTTGATTCCTCTTTACCTTTTTCACTGTCATCCAATTACCATCTTTATTAACATAAATCAAATACTAACATATGATCAGTGCATTCAAGTAAAAACAGAAAAATACACACAGATGCTAACAAGTGTGAATACAGAAAAGTTAAATATGTTGATTTGTAAAAGTTACCTTGCTGAGACCTCAATACTCTCTATTTAGAAGACACTTTGCTTTTGGAGAATGCACTAAAACATTTCCTGCATGCTTAGAATTTACATTGGTCTTCATGCAAACCATTACTGTAGTCCATATGCAAGAATTCTGGAGGGTCTCTAATACATAAACATAGCCCTTCAGGGGGAAAAAAAACAAGCACTCTGAAAAATGCTTTGTACTGGGAAAGTGTTAAAGCAATACACTGTTTTCTTTTGCACAAGTACAACTTCTTTTTTTACACTCCTGGAGGGAAAAGAACAAAAGAGAAGAAGTTAAAAAAATCTTTAAGTTCATTGGTCTCAAGCACTGGTAACTACAAAGGAAAATGAATTCACTTTCCCTTTTCTATGCAACAGCACAGAGGGAAATTACCTAGGAATGTGAATCATTCTGTACTGCTTTTGCTGAAATAAGAGTGCTGCTGCAGGAGACCCTGTACCAAATAGAGCTATGTGGAATATTCAAAGTAAAATTCAAAACACACAGGACACATGCCATTGCAGCTCCTGAGACTGCAGAGGAATTGCAGTGTTCTCTGCTAACCCTGATAAATCCACCAGCACTTTATCAGCACTCGGACTAGGTTTTCAGCCCTTCTGGATGTCAGGGAGAGCTTTAGCATATTGTGTACTGTGAAGTGCTTGTCTCTTCTGTGTTCCTAAATGCTTCAGTTTCATGCTCAGAAGAAATCATCTGGATTTCATGTGCTTAGATATTGTCTGCATTGGTATTGACAGAAGAAACCAAGTATTGGCCTGGCAGGCAGGTGTCAAAGTGTATTGCAGAGTGCTTTCCAGCTCCTGGGCTTCTCTGCTCATCCTACCCAGATCCAGGCTCCTTGCTCAACTGCCCTTCTGATACCCATCCACACTGAGCAAAACTGGATGTCCAAATTAAAAAAGAACAGCAACAAAATCTTCCCAGGTACCCAGACAAGAAAAAAATCTTTCCCCTCAAAGTAATACCACATTCTGAAAGAAGTTTAATGTGAGGGTTGCTAAAGTCAGGGCCACTCACAGGGAAAGGGGTTCCAGGAGTTTGGGTGGTGGCAGGATAGGAAGGGGCAGTGTCCTCCCCAGTAGACACTGTGAGCTTGATCCCAGACCAGGCAGCCTGGGACAAGGAGGACAAGGAGGGATGGAGGGATGTCCCTGGACAAGGAGGGATGCTCATGGGGCCTTGAGAATCAACAAGGGTAGATAGAACAGTACAGAGGGAGATCTATATGCAGGTATACAGTCATACATATCACTGATGAGCATATAGCAAAATAGAATGACAATTTTCCATTGGATAATTTCTTTAGTATTTTATCCTTTCTACTGCTTAGTCTTCTGCAAGTTCCAGTTTCATTGTTCATTGTTTGCTACTCTGTCCAGTTAAATATTTCTTGATTTCTACAGACCAGATCTATATGCATAAGGACAAGAAAGGTCTTATTAAAACCAGATCTTTTTGACTTTATTTTCCCAAATTCAACATGAATTCTGTTACTTTGGGACAATTCTCTATCCCTGGCTTTCTTTCATCAAATTCAATCTCATTATCAAATCCTTTTCACGGAAAACATTAGGCATTTAAACTAATTTAGTTTTTTGCCACCATTACGTCTATTTTAAGATTCTTCTAGAACATCTCTTTTCCAATTTTGATGCCACATTTATTATACCCCATTTAGGTCAAAATTGTGCCTTAGTTTTAATGGGCCGTCTTTTGTTTTTATCTGCTTTTATCATATCTTTATACAAATAGACTGAAAGTACTCTTGGTTTTCATTTTGTTACATTAAAAAATTTTATAATTTTTGACTGCAAAACAAGCTTTCTGTTCCTACAGCAGTACTATTAACTCTTTTCCTCTCTCCACCTGCCCCATTAGGAGTTTAACTTGTTGAGTTTTTATGACTGGAATTCTAAACTCCATACCAGATAATGTCTCAACAGTGCAACTTATAATTAATACTTAATGCTTTCGTTTTGCAAAAGCCTCACTGGATACATCTGAGAATTGTATTTCCATTTTTTACTGCTACATGCACCTAGGTGGTGCATAATAATTCTTTGACTGACTAATACCCGTAAGTCTTCACGTTTCAACCAGTGGGCCTTCTGATTGAAGAAATTCTCATTGCTCCCTGTGTTCATTACCTCGCATTTCAAACTAATTAAATCACATACATTGTCCCAGTTCTAAAGCCTATCCACTTCTTCCCATGTGATATTCTGATCATCTTCCATATTGTTAATGTCTGCATCATTTGTATTTCTTGAAAGAAATATTAACACTTTCCTACATCTTGTATTCAAGACATTGCTGATATTTTCCATAACATTGGGTCTGATTCTGATTCTTGAGGAATTACAGCCAACAATTTATCTTCACTTTACCATAAATTTTTGTAGTTCACACACTATGGTCTTGTGCTAATCTACCTTTTATTGCCAATATACAAATATTTTCCATGTGCATTGAGTCCAAGTATATTAAGTGCTAAACCAATCTCTTTAGACAAACTCAGTTATCAAAGTTCAGTTAGATGCAATCCACTTGCTAATTCACAGGCCGTTCTACCCCCTTTTTCATTCATCTCCGTATATGTAAATATAATTCAAAAGTTGTCCTTAAGCTTCCTATACAACTAATGTAAGATTACCAGGTTTTATTGAGCCATTTCTAATCCCTTTCTCAGACCGAATAAGTACGGCTTCACTCTATCTGTGCATTGTAGCTCTACCACAAGTTAGACTCACTGCTTTCAGCTTCTTCTGCAATTTGTGTGCCATCCTGTTTTCTGAGTAGTCCCCTGCTCTGTGCCTACGGAGTTCAGTTGTCTCATCAGGATACACTGCGCATGAAGGCATTCCCCAAAGGCAGCCCCACCCAGCAGTAGCAGGCTTTCTAAGGGGGGGCCACGCGTGAGCAGGTCTTGCTGGTTCAGTCAGGGACCACGATTTCCAAAGAGGCTCCGCAGCCCTTATTACTCTCAACTGAATCTCCTAGGAAACAGCAAACTGAAGCTGTATTATCTAGTCCCTGAAGCCTGCTGATCTCCAATCCTACAAATAGGCACAAACAAGCAGACATAAAAATATAGACCCTTGTGTGGATCACCCTGCCTGAAGAGATGCTAGAAGCACTGTGCAGTGTGACCCCAGCTAGACATTCATCCTATAGATGTAGGGTTTGCCTCTGGAGGGGGTGATCTAGCCATGTGTTGTCAGTACAGACAGGAAAGATAAATGCGGAGCAGAGAACTACTGATGAAAGGCAGGTCCTGAGAGTGAAGCTCTGTAGGAGGTAACACAGCTTTGTGGAAATAGTGTGCACTGAGAGGAGACTGCAAACTCCAAAGACTTCTATCCTATTTGCGGAGAAAGGAAACCTTACTGAAGCTTTTACTTCACTGTTTGGATAAAACCCATCTTTTTCAAAGTAGTTATTGAAAATATGGGATTATTTATTAATGAATATGGCTTTTCAGTTCAGGGATGTCATCTTATCATGGATGATAGAATGAAATAAAACTGAAAAAAGCATTTTAATCATATTTTTGTAGATTACATCAAATCCAAAACATAATTTACATAGACTATAAAAACTAGATAGAATTGATATGATATTATGGACAGGCAATTCCATTTTTTAATCTTTGTTTTAAAAACACTTGCCTTGCTGATAAGCACCAATGCAATTGTCACAGACACACATCTTGTCTCTCTGCACATGAATAACTATAGGGTCAAAAAAGAATCTTCCAAGTCTTTCACTTTCCATGTGTCCACCCATAGTTTCTGAATTTGTTCTAATTGCACCTGGGTTCATTCGCTGGTCCATAATCCAAACACTCCTGGTGCCACATTTACTTGGTTCCTGAGTGAAGTGTATCCACCACTGTGTCAGGTGAACATTTATAAAGTGGGGCAAATAGGGGGCTTAATAAAATGGAGGCCACATGCTAGGAATCATAAGGAAGCATCCATTATCCATAGTCCCTGCCAGAAAATCTTAAAGGCTAAAGCATCCTTGCTGAAAACAGCTTGGCATTTACGTAGCTTAACTGTCAGAGTGTGTCTCTACCCATTCAAGGATATAGCCCAGTCCATAAAATTATCCATGTGTATAACTGCTGATCGGTTTACAACAGCAGAGGCAAATGACTTATAAATGGATCTCACAGATGGCAAAACTGTTTGAAGAAGATTCTTCTTCACTGGTGTGAGGCTGACTCTGAGGTAAATAACTGCTGACACCTGAGGGAGAGCCAGAGAGCAGGTAAAAAACAACAACAACAAAAAAAAGAAATGGTAGGCATTTTTGCCTCACAGCCTGAGCCTTTCTGGTGGCATGATGCAAACCCACAAGCCAGAGTTTATGCAGGAGGTGTAGGGTCCCAAAGTGAAAATATACAGAATTTGGACGTGTTCAAAGTTAGAATAGTGGCTTTTGTAGCATGGTGGCCCATCTTCTGCATTTAATTTCACGAGCTGAATGTGACATTCAGAGTGAGCTCTGCCTAAGAAAGGCCATTATGGGATCCAACAAAATAAGCAATCAAGATTGTTCAGAAAGAGATAACAGGAACGAGGGAGAGAGAGAGAGAGAGTATATATACATATGTAGGGAGAGAGAGAGTATATATACATATGTAGTATACCCTAATAGAGAATAAGGACTGACTGTTTTAGTTTTGCAGCACAGTACCACAACTGTTTTCCTGAAAATGTGGTTACCACAAAGAAATATCACATAAAGATGCACTCAGATTTACAAATGCTTTTTTACCTGATTAGATTTACTATGAATTCCCCAAGGCTCCTCTTTGCTTTCATGTCTCTTTAGTTTCAACAAGAAACCAATTGAATTGATAATTTAACAATCCACTATTTCCTTTTCAGAAGAAGTAACGTCATATATAGCAAACTGAGGCTTCGTGACAATTCAAAATTATTAATAAATAAAAGCAGATTTGGAAAACAGAGAAAGCAACGTCCCCGAACTCATCTCATTACCATAAAACTTTATGTTAAAAAATAAAAAATAAATTGGAGTGTGCAACGCTGGAAATATTTCTGCACTTTCAGTTCAAGTCACAAAATATATATTTCCTCATTTATCCTCGCTATCTTAACAAACAAAATTCAGTAATATGGAGAGAGCGCTCATGCATAAGCTCTGAAAACATAACACAAAATAGCAAGATTTGCAACGTTCCAGGAAAGTATTTTGTCAGCTTCTTCAGTTTGCATGTTATTTAGAGTGTTAGGTGTTTAGATTCCATGATAATAGGCTCCACATTGAAAAAAAACCAAGCCTAAGAAACCATCTAGCTAGGTTTCTGGCAGATAGATAGATATGGGTTTATTGATGTTTTCAAATACTTTTTTACTTTGGAGGCCTTTGCTGACTGTTCAGCTACAAGTAGGGCTTATCTGTTTTCCCTATTTCCAGTATGTGCCATGCTATAGATTTCTTGATAACTGGCAGATATTTTAAAGACAGGTCATATTCCTAGACGCTGGCACAAGAGTCAAGATTTAGTGTACTGAATATGATTTCTGGAATAATTTTGGCTTGATATTATAAGAGGAGAAACTGGATTTTTTTAAGTCTGAAAATTCTTTGTTCTGCAAATGTTGGCAATAACCAAGTATCTACAGGAAAAAAATTAAAAATAACCAGAGACTTCAATGGTATAGTTTCTCATACAAGTCTAAATAGACCTAAATTTGATTTTGTTCCTTGACTGAATCTTAAACACTGGTTATTAAGCAGTAGCCTAATCTATAGTACGTATCCTATAAAAACAAGATCTCTTCCTCTTGTTGAGATTATAGAAATGCAACAGGCTGTTACAAATATGTGCTGCTTCATGTCAGCACTTTTAGACTGTGCCTTTGTTCAAAAATTATGGGTATTTCTGTCAGCAGGATATCTGCTAACTAGAATAGCCACCCTACTCTCAAATCTAACAGGCAAGGTGAGTCTCTTGAATTTTTACAGTATTCTTAGTGTGAGATAGCTAAATGAGGCCACCCCCTGGCCATGGTTCACTTTCTGAGAAAAACATCAGTGATTTTTGTGCTTGGATTACATTTTACTGAGACATAAATAAGATAGGACAATCTATGCCCTTGGTCAGTCTGTCTAAGGCAGCCATTGGGGTGGCATATACACAGAGTGTCCTAAGGACACAAACAAAGCAGGTTTTGTATGGACCAATATCTTTTATAGCTAACTGATACACTTTAACAGAACAATCCAAACCTCCAACCAACAGATAGACTCACAAACCTGAAATGACCTAAAGAAAGACTATTGTGCCTGGAAAGCTGCCTGATTTGTTCATCTGATAAAAGATATTTTCTTTTCCTGATATCCTTGCATTAGCTGGAAAGAGTCCTGTTAGTTCATGAGTCTTCCCAATCTTTCCAATACAGTTATGGCTAAAGAGGGGTACCAGGTTTCATTTGTACCAACGGTGCTGCCTTATCTTTTGTCTAACATTGCACAGTGCATCTTTCTGCCAGTCAAGGCAAGATGATTTTGTATTTCCTCTGGAAATTGCTCATATCCAAAAACACAGATCTAACATCCTTCTTGTGATATAAGCTTATGCTAAGCAATGTCTCCACACTTCCCAAAATTACATGTGCCTGTATCTTTATGTATTCTTTGATCATGTTGAAAGGATGAATCCATTGTGCTTGTTTATTAGCCCCAACAACTGTGTTTGGTACATGGGTGGAAACATTCCCTTCAGCATGTTAATTATAAATTCACACTAGGGGTTCCTTTGTGTTCTGAGAGAATACAATTCTTTGATTACACAAGACCTAAGTGGCATTTCAGAATATCAGCATTAATAACTCATTCCTACAGATCTACCAGGTAGAATTAAAATTAGGAAGAAGGGTTATAACTTGTCAAACTATGTTTCTAATTAATGGAGTTATGTTACAACAACTGCTTGCTCCTTCACAGACTGCACTGTTTTTCTAAATATTGTTGTTCTGATGTCACAAGATGAAAATCTGCACTTTTGAAAACCTACCATTACGAATTTATGGGTGAACATAAGCAAATATATCAAAAATATTTAAAATCTGGTAAAACAGGATTTACCACACAAAAATTTTTAATATTTTTCTGCAGAATGTTCATAGCCATGATTTCAGATTATTTTGTTGGTAAAATGTAGCAGAAATAACACTCTTCTTGTATGGAGTTAATAATAATTTCCCTAAAAGTGGGTCTTTTTGTTTGATTTTTGGGTTTTTTTGGTTTGGTGTTTTGTTTGTTTGTTTGTTTGTTTTTGTTTTTGTGATTCTTATGTAGAAGAAGAATCTTCTTATGGAGACAGAACAGTGAGCTGAATCTTTCAAAACTCCAGTAGTATGATTTTGTTTTACTTGGAAACTATTCAAAAAACCACTCCATTTAATTGCTTTTGTGTATTTTATTAGTGAAGGTGGGTAATATAAACTCTTTATGGGTGGGAAAGACCTGTCTAAATTAGGTGTTTAACGTCCTATTGTCTAAATACAATCTGACTTTTGCTTTCTTTGCAGTTAATGGAGACCTCCCATGCAGTACTCAAGCCCAGACAGAACACTAGCAAAGACCAGACAAATTCCTCTTTACAGATGTTTGTGTCTTTCTATTAACTATAAAAAGACCTTTGGGTGATGAGCTCAGGTTTTAACTAGCCCCCTTCAATATGCATGGCAAACATTCCTTCACAAATCCACATAATTACTGTCAAATCACTATTTACAATACGACTCCCTGGTGAAACCTACAGGGTTTACAGACAATGGACAAGCTATTAGCAAGCTCAGACTTCTTCTGCGATAATTTGTTTATTTTGTGGTTATCTTATCCACCTTTTTCTCCCTGGTGGATGTTTTACACACGTATGTGTATCTTGACAATCCAAAGGGAAAACCTGGCTCTATGGAAAATAGCAGGGCCAGGCTTTCTTACTTTCCCTCAAATATCATAAGATGTACAGAACAGTTAGGTGTCAGTCCTTAAAATGGTTCACTAGCCTCTACATATTATCGCTCAAACAAAAATTCTACAAAGGACATATAAATAGACTGATAAAATAAAATAAAATAACTGTGACAGTCAGATCAGCTTGTTCTGCTGTTAGGGGAAAAAAAAACCAAACCCACAACACAAAAACCCCCACAAACCAATACAGAAACCATACAGTGTAAAATGATCCTTTCAATGAAAATTGAGTTTTTATGGTTCCTTATTAGAGACTTCCCTTACAACTAATTGTATTAAACTTCTACATTCTCTGCTTTTTCTCATCAGTAATCTCACAATCTCCAAATCTGTGAAAGTAAATGCTTAGTCAGTGTGTAAATTGAGGACAATTATCATTATGACCACACAGTAATACAGAAATAATTAGACCATTGCTAGCAGCAAAAATATAAATCAAATCAGTTTGTAATAGGAACATTAATAATTTGTTAAAGATACAATCTATTGCACATGAAGATGGGAAGGCAGCTGAGCTGAGCTGCTTTGCTGAAGACAGTCCTTGTTTTGAAATAAAGAGCACAAAGTTCAGTGTATGTGCATCAGTGATAATCTAGGGGTGATTGTGTTCAAGAGAATTTACAACCTATTCCAAATGCGTGAACTCAGTGGAACTGGGAAATCAAATGGCTGAGTGGTATTTATTATGCTACCCTTATCTTTTCCAAGGTGGAGAGAAAGACTGGAACAGTTCACTTTGCCTCCAGGCATCCAGTAATGAGCCAACCGGTGGTGCATTAGGAAGTAGTGGGCAAGTGGCATTATCATCAGGTGCATTTTTAGTAGCAGAGTCAAGTAGCACTGGGAGCATTATAAGTAGTGCAGTCGAGTGCTAGAGCATTGGTTATTATAGCACAGAATGCACAACGGCTGGAAAGCTTTGGGAAGTATAACAAGCAGAGTTAGGCCTGAAAAATCCACTTTAAATACTGTCAAACTTTGAACAGCAGCAGCTCTAAACTCAGACTTTCCCTTTTGCACCTAGGGATCACTCTAACGGGCAAAACCTGAGTTTCAAATTCGAACTCTCCCAAATCCTAGAAAATCCTGGACACATTTCTGTTGACAAGTAACACAGTCCAGATTCTTTCAGACCACTATAGACAGTAGAGCTGAACGCCACTGTGAACTTTTCGAAAAAGGGAGCTATTTGGCATAGTAAGCATTAGTAGTCAGGGAGCCAAGGAAATACCAAAAGTGCAGTCTAAAAATTATGAAAGCATTACTTAATTACTCAAGTCTTTCCAGATAGCTATAACCAAAAACACTTTTTGCTATATCAGGGACTACAGTAAACTTTTAGGCAAAGGGGTCTGTAGGGCTTTGAATGGCACCACGGTAACTCTGTACCGATCAGGCTGTCAAGACCTCTTCTGAGGGAAATGTATCCGAGGTGGAAGTTACAGCACAAGGACTACCTCCCAGTCCCTGTTTTTCAGCTACTTTTGCCCAGTCTTCCCTTCCCCACATGTTCTCCTCTGGGGACCAACTAACCTAAAATACACAGTGGGTCTGTTCCAGCATTTCACTGGCATGGCATAAATTTTGTGAATCAGGAAGTGGGTGAAGAGCTGTGTCCAATGCTAATCTATCTTTCTTTTCAGAGTGGTTATGAGAGGCACTGGGATGAGGGGGCAAACACATGGTGAGGTGGTATACAGCAAAGCTGGTCTATATTCACAGGATAGAGCAAAACCAGTAATAAATGTGGTATCATAGACTTTGTTACAATATTGATACATTCAGAGACGGTAGTTACGTCACATAGAATCAGAGAATCATTAAGGTTGGAAGAGACCTCTAAGATTGTAACATCCAACCTTTAACCTAACACTGTCAAGTCCACCATTAAACCATGTCCCTAAGTGCCACATCTACACATCACATCACCCTCCAGGGATGGTGACTCATCCAGATTGCATCAGTTTGAACAGCATGTATTTGGACTGAGGATATTTGTGTCCTGGGAGAGTATCATCAACAGAAGGGACAGCTGATTGATATGAGATCTGGACTCTGGACTTCCAGCTCTATACCAGCAGTGAAATCACAGTAATGCTGGAAGTTGTTATGTTCTGAATGGGAGACATGGAAAAGGCTCTGTATCTTTTGCTGTCCTCATTTCTAAATCCACACAAAGCTGTAAACCTTTAGAATGCTTCTGGTTCTGCAGCCTTAACCTAACTAGATTGGCTGGCAGTTTAAGGTCAGAGGGCAGGGCAGATGTAAAGCTGAAGTCCTCTACAGCAAAGACTGTAAAGATGCTGAAGAGTGCAGTGTCTTCTCTCTGAGGTGACACAGCAGAGAGCAACAGGAAGACTAACCAGGAGTAAGGTCTCAGGAAACACTGTTAAAGCATAAGGGGGAAGTGTTTTTCTCCACGTGCTCTGACAATAGCAGGTGTCTTGGACTGAGTGCAGCCTATACCTGCATTAACACCCTGCAAACAGGAATGAAGACTGTGCACAGTGATAAATTCACAGCAAGTAATTGAGAGCCCACTACTTATTAAGACTTTCCCCTGCACTGGGTGACAATAAAGGCTATGGTGATGGTATTCATTATGATAGGCAATGAGAATATGGCTGGCATCTTCAGTTAGCCTCATGGAGATATTTGTTTCATCTGATGCACAAAAGCATATGCCAGCCACATTATCTCTGCTCACAGAACATGGGAATATTTCTCTGCAGATAGCCAAGAGGTGACTTTCACATAAGAAACGCAAGGAAAATGAAAATCTAGATCCTGAAATCTTAGCTATTTAAGTGGGAACTAGAGACTGAAATCTGAAAATGCTAGCAAATTGGTGCAATTATGTGGAATCAAATCAGACAAGCAGTTCATAACACATTAATAGAATTACTGTAATTGCTTGCTTAAGGAATACAAGGAATTCAAAGGATATTTATTTCTTTTTTCCTAATACAATAATATTTGAAATCTGTCAAAAATAATTTTTCTTTTAAAGAAAAAGAAAACCTTCACTACTGCAGCAGCTACTACATGTCCCACGTCTCTTAATGTTGCTACTTTCAGCTAAAAAAAATTGGTAGAGAATAACAAGCATGTCATTGGAGATGGTCTTGGTATTAGTGAAAATTTATGTATTAGTATGTATTACATTACAAGAAAAGAGCTCTTTTGCTCTCTGTGCTCTCTTTTACAGAAAACTCATAAGAAGGGAATTCATAAGAAAGTTGCAGTTTAGTATGCTGCTCTGCTTCTACTTTACTTTTGTACTGGCTTATATAAACACGTTTGCTCTTGAAAGAGGATTTCTGCAAGGCTACTTTAGGGAGGGACCAGTGCTTTTGCAATGCCTGGACTGACACTAAAATCCAGACTGTCTGGATCTGTAACTGGTAACGAATTGAGCTGGTCCAGGAACTAAAGTAGAAATAAATGCCAAGATAACTTACATTGTTCTCATATGGAATTAACATTTATGGGGTATGCTTCTTCTTCAGGTGTAGGTCAAAACTGATAATGTGCTGCACCTCTTGTAAAAGAGGTACACAGAAACAGTCTGTGCAGCTTCATGTCTGAGATTGGTGGGTGCATCTCCTCATATATCTTGCATCAGTTTTTGTCAGATATTTTCTCTCCTGGAATTCTGGGTGTTGTTCCTATTATTCAGCTATTCTCCACATTTGTGATGTCTGCCTACCTGTTTCTGCTGACACCAATCAATTAGGACTAGTCCTTTGCTAGGCAAAATGGACATATTCCTCCTCTGAACTTTAAAGGGTGTCACTCAGAACACTTTCTCCTTGCAGTACCTTTAGTTGTCTGCAGAGTTTTGTCCCTATTTATGGTATGCTCTGACTGATGAGTTTGGTAAAATAGAGCAGACAAGTGACTTGAAGCAACGTGCTCCCACTGTTACTTGGGCCCTCTTTCTCTACATAACTTTCTATGTTCAAGAAACGTGAAGGGATTTAGTTTTTA